>PVJH01004677.1:0-122272 GCA_004026705.1 Nesogale talazaci
TTAACTTATAGCAGCCCTTTGGGAGCCCTGGAGGTGTACAGGGTTACTTATTGTGCTACCAACGACAAAGGGCAAGAGTTCAAAACCATCATCCCCCCTGCAGGAGAAAGGCGAGTCTTTCAACTTCTGTAAGGAGCTGCAGTCTCAGACACCCACAAGGCCAGCGCTACCCTGTCCTAACGGTCACTATCAGTCCGAATCTACTCACTCTCAGTGACAATGGAGGGCTTTTTCGTTTTTTAATCCTATGGGACAGAAAAGAGTTTTCCTGGGCAGGTTACTGAGCTGCAATCATGATAAAAGCAGCTTGTCAGGTGTTTTTCTCCTGCCGAGGCCCAGGGTGGCCAGCGTTAGAGTTCCCAACACCCACTGCCATTGATTGATTCTGACTCATAGCTGCTCCATCGGACAGAATAGAAGTGCCCCCTTGGATTTCCCATACATCTTTCTAGGAGCAGAGGACCTGGTCTCCCTCCCAAGGAGAGTGGAGGGGGCTCAAACGGCAGACCTTTCCATTAGCAGCCGGCCTAACCCACACACCTCCAGGTCTGCTGTTCAGGACTCAAAGGGGCTGCCGATATTGCCTGAGGTTACAGGGATAATGGGGGCTTCGGACCAGTGCCCGCGGCTGCCTCACCTGTCAGTTAGTCATGCAGTGGTGGCCTGGGAGGCTGGAAGTTATATGTGTGGCATTTAAAACGCTGTTAGTCTCACCATGGTGGACAGGTTTCAGTGGACCTTCTAGATGAAGACAAACAGAAAAGAAGGAGCGGGCATTCTACTTGTGAAGCCATTGGCCAGTGACAACTTCGCAGAGCAGTGGGGCACTGCTGAGAGCTGAGTCTCTCAGGGTGGAAGACATTCAAGAGAGGGCTGGAGGAGGGCACAAAGCTTCGGGACCCTCACTCACTGGCGTGGCAGGTCTCAGCGTGAGAAGAGGCAGCTGCTATCACCCATGGGTAATCAGAAGAGGGACGGTACGAAGGAGCCATCTAGGAAAATTGAGAGCGATCCAAAATGAAGTGGGATGCAGAAAGATCAATGTCTTGGACACACCCAAAGCCCACTCATCGCTAGTGAGTGCATGCTGCCTCAGGGCGGCCCCTAGGGTGTGTGAGACGGGAACCGCCTGCGGGAGTGGACAGCCCCGTCTTTCTCTCTCGGAGCTGCTGGTGGTTATGCAGATCACAGCCCGACATGTGAGCTAAAATGCACTGGTATCGGCCATTCTGATGAAGATAATCACATGGTTGACTCTGCTGGGAAGGACGGGCTGAAGAGGAATGGGGTCACATTTGTGGTCAAAAAGAGCATCTTTTCAAAATATTCCTGGAAGGTAGTGGAGTGTTGGGCTGTGATGGGCAAGGTCAGCAGTTGAAAACCCACTGGCTGCTCTCAGGGAGAAGAACAGGGGCTTTCTACTCCCGTCAAGAGTGACAGCCTGGAAAAGCCGCAGGGGCAGTTCTAGCCCGTCCTCCGAGGGCTCCGGGAGTCGGCACCAATTGGATGGTGCCAAGTGGTAACACAGTCAGTGATGGCGTCATACCCACACACCATGGAAAGACCAGCTCATTGCAACAGCATTCAAAAGTATGCACTAGCCACTACTACCAAAGACGAAAAAGCGGAGACTTTCACCAACCGCTGCACTCAGAAACCGATCAAATACGCAATCAAGATGTATTCATACTTATTGGATTGGGATAGGGAAGTTGAAGTCAAAGAAGGAGAGCCCAGTAGATAGAAATTTGAGGGGGTACCCTCCCCCCCAAAAAAAGAGTGAGGGGGGAAGCTCTGCTGGGCAAAACTTTCCTAGTCTGCTTTTCCCAATAGGAGAGCACGCAGCAATTCACTCTGAGTCTGCGCACCCAGTGGTGTCTCGTGGGAAGGTTCTCTCTGGTCACAGTGAATTTTTTCATAAAAGCAGAGTCACTCGAACCTTGTTTTATGTGATGGCCAATTTTTAAGGGTGTGGCTGTGAGATTTTGTTTCATGCTCAGGGAAAATGCCCCAGAAACTGTTACTGAACATAGCTTACAAGGACAGTGCTATGGGTGAACCTCAAGTGTACAAGGGGGCATCCCCCAAAAACCTGGAAATTGTTTTCAAAGCTATTTATTTTTATAGAACAACCTTGCTACCTTCAAAGTACTGTGCAGTACACATTTGCCAAATCTGTGATTCCATTCTTGGAAAGATTTTTCAATCAAATGAAATCTGATGAAGCACAATCATCAAATCACTGTGCCTTCGTGTCCCTCTTCATTTGAGGAAACAAAAAGAAGTTGCACAGCGTGAACTCAAGTGAGGTGCATGCAGCAAGCGAGTCATGCAGGGTTTTGCCAAAAACTGGTCCACTGAGATGGCCACGTGAGCGGGTGTATTGTCACGGTGACAAAGACAACCCCTATCTGCCACAAATAAGGCCTTTTTTTTTGGTCGCTCACTGTTATGCAACCTTTTCAGAATCTCTAAATAGAAAGCTTGATTAATAGTCTGCCCTGGTGGAATGAACTCCAAATGCAGTATGGCCCTCACATCAAAAAACAAGTGAGCAAAGTCTTGATCTCTGATTTCACTTGAGCTTTGGTGGGACGAGGATGTCTTCCACTGGCTTGAGTGATGTTTGGTGTCAGGGTCATAGACTAGCACCGTGTCTCATTTCCAGGGGGATGTCTGGGTCACTTTGGAGCCGTCCTGTCAAAGAACTCCCTGTTCCTACTCGACACTCTTTACTGCACTCAGTTGGAACCCGAGTCCCAGGTTTCACGGGGACACTTCTTCCTCCCAAATCTCCTGTTGCTGAGCTGAGCTCCAAGACCGTGCAGAGAACATCCCCGCCTCGTCAGTGACCCGTTGTCAGTCTCTGAGCACAACTGCATGGATTTTTTCCTACATTTTTCTCTATTTAGGAAGCTGCTGGATGTCCAGAACGAGGTTTGTCATCACTCAACACTTGACCCTTTGTGAAATGAGAAAAACCACTTTCAGACACATGCAGTCTCTCATTTAAATAGCTCAACCACCCTGGGGAGCTATTATCATTACCCCGCTGGTGCTGGGAGGAGCATGGTGTCTCGGGATGACCACCCAGGGCAGTGGGAGCTAAGTACTTCTGTGGTGCAGTGGATCGGCTCCAGTTGCTAACTGAGAGGCCACTGGATCAAACCCACCAGGAGCATCATAGGAGGCAGGCATGGCGGTCCACTCCCTTTATGATCTGAGGCCGGGGACCTTGTAGGTGGTTCTACTGCGTCCTGTAGGGCTATGCAGAGTCAGGATTGGCTCTGGGCAAAGGGTGTGGACAGGCTTTCCAGGATGTGGGACATCCGCTTTTAAAATGTGGATGGTTCTGGAAAAGCTGGGATGCGGTAATTTTAGGCCTCCAACAAAGCAAACGCATGGAGCAACTGACTGAGAACAGACTGAGCCTGACACACCACAAACTAGAGGTGCCCTTTGGGTTTTCTTGGCTGTCCACCCTTACAGAAGCAGTTTGCCAGGTCTTTCTGCCGTGGAGCTGCCGGGGGGTCCTGTCAGTCTTCAGTTACAGTTGAAACCCACTGTGCCTCCCAGGAAACGCAAGCCTTGGGCATCGCGATGGTGATGTGCCCAACAGCTAGAATGTGTCGGAGCCAAGAGGGGACATCAGTCCTCCTGTCACAACACATCTTGGCCAGCACAAGTAAAGAGACTCTGGGTGTGTTTCTGACTCTTGTTCAGATGCCTGGACACTCTGTTGATTCTTTGCCTTCATCAGAGTATCAGAACACCCAGTTCCTCGACATCTGCGACAAGGAAGAAGAAGATCCACTTCCTGGTCATGTGGGTAAAGAACTAGGACGGTGGCTGGCATGACCAGGAGTCCAGGAAATGGCATTCCTTCTCTGGCACGTATGGTGCCTGGGGAATTAATTTTGGACATGAGGAATGAGTGGTGAGGGCCTCAGAGGGTCACACACCATGGGCTGCAGAGGTGCTAAGTTAGGAGCGCTGTGTCTTCAGAGGGATATAGGGAGTGTATAAAGGAAGGAGGCTAACGGCACGAGGAGCCCATAAATGAAGTTCGATAAGCAAGCCCAACAAGATGAAGTCATGGGAGGCTGGCGGGAAAACTGACTTCTGGTCTTCCCGAAGCTTCATGGGAAGGAGGATACCCCAGCAGAGAGACCCAGGAGACTGGAAGTTGTGGGCAAGCACTGACTCATTGTTGGAAGAACTCTCCAGGGGTTCAACCAATGGACGATGCTTTCTCAGAGGCTCATGGCATCTCTTTCCACGTGGGGTGACTACCCTTGGAGAAGTCTTGACAGGCATTCCTGCAGCCAACAGGAGGCTAGATTAAGTGAACTTTCTGCTCTCTTCCAACGCTGGGACCCTCGGGCCAATGCTGGCTCCCTTCCCCACAACTGTAAATATTTATGCATTCCCAAGCTGGAGAGTGGAGCTCTTGTCAGGACAACAGGCTTGTTTGTGGAACAGTTTGCTTAATGTTTCCTTAAGCTGCACGTCCAAAACTTCTTCTTGTCATCTGTGTTTAGAGTGGACACAAACGGCAGGATTTTTTTAGTTGCCTTTTTTAAAATGTGAGGGAGGGACGGGTTGTTCAAAGAAAGGGGGCCAATGGAGGAGAGTGAAGAAGGAGAAGGCAGACCAACAAATCCCACTGAGCTCCCTCTGTGAGGTTCACACACCCACAAGGCAGGGGGAAGTTCTACCACTCTGCCTGTCCTGGTGTCCCATCAGCCCTATGGCTTTGGGTCTGAGGGCTGCAGAATAGGGAGTGGGAGGGTGACCCTGCCCCCACTGCTCAGAGCCAACTGAGCTCTTGTATGGAGGCTGGGCCTCAGGGAGCGATTCCTGGATGTTTCCAGCTCCTGGTGCCTGAGGCCCATCTCCTTCCCCGGGATCTGCGCTGACAGGTGACAGTGACCAGGGTGGGGAGGCATGCTAGGTCAAGTGGAGCTTGAGAGATGGACAGCCGTCTGACTTCCCATGAGCCTCACAACACACTTGGCCATCCGTCTGCACTCTGCACCCACCTCCGACGGGTTGCCACCCTCTCAAAAAGCTGTCTCGGAAGTTGCTTTGTCGTCGATGCCGCCAGGCTCGGAGCTTATTCACAGAGCCCTTCTCAGGTGGGTCCTCCTCATTTCCTCCTCTGTGCTCTGGCTCCACTTCATCATCCCTAAGCACAGGCCCTGCTCTCACCTGGCTGGCCTTTCCCAGAGGCCGTCCCGAGACTCAGGGTATTTCTCTGCCCACCCCCCATCCCCCACCTTCTTCTGTTGCCCAGCTCAGAATAAGGGTAAAAATAGTGTCTGCCCCTCAGGATTGTTGTGAAGTCGATGTGAGTCCTGGGGGGTCACTGCTCTCGAAGAATGCCCCAGACATTTAGCATCAACTTTTTCTTGTGTAGTTTCATGACAACGACCAACTTCTACTCATCCTGCAAAACCTCACATCACGCCTCTGGGAAGGCTCCGTTGCCCTAGAGAAAGCTTCTGGATTTGTTTGTCCTCGTTTTTTGTTTGCTTGTTTGTTGGCTATTTACTTTGAGACTGCACGACCTGTCTTTTTCTGAGCATGTTCGTATAATTGTCGGCGCATGTGCTGGTGTCTCCCATGACACCCAGGGCTCCTTCCAGAGGACAGGATGTGTCTTCCTCAAGTCTGAACCTGGTGACCTGGCAGGGGCCTGCCACCTAACCCGAGCCGCTCCCCGAAGGGAAGGGAAGGGAAGGGAAGGGAAGGGAAGGGAAGGGAAGGGAAGGGAAGGGAAGGGAAGGGTGGGGGAGCGAGAAAACTTGCCAGTGGCCCCACAAACAGCCCCATTAGTTCTCATGAGGATGGTGCTTTCTTGACCTCAAGGGGCCTGCTCCTCACTGCCCCTCCACCCCAGCCCTACTCCCTCCCTCTTGCTGTTGGACAGAGAGCCTCTCTCCCCTTGACCCTGAGATGTTTGGGGTTTGGGAAATGGGTAGGACAAATGGGCAGTTACTGAGGGCTCAGTCTCAGGAATCATGTAACTCCTCGAGTCTTAGTGAAATGCCAAGGACTTGGTTAGAGCAGGCCCTGGCCCCGAGATGGGAAGAAAATACAATCTGTTTGTCCTACAGGGAGACGAGGGGTCACTCTTTATTTACAAGCCATCCTGGCTAATCCCTTCTGACAATACGGGAAGTCACTCTGCTCGCTGTGGCCTTACTGCAGGCTCCCTGAAGGAAGAACGATCTTCTACTCAATTAAAACAAGGCCTGAACTCGCCCTGACCCCACTGCTCCCCGGCCAGGAAGGCGGGCTGGGTTCCTTCCAGGGGGCAGCTGCCGGGGGCTGCAGGCTAGGCTCTTTGTCAAGGGAGACATTTGAGCATTTATGGAGGTGGGGAAATAGGGAGTGACCCCTTCCCAGTTTCCTTCAGCCTGGATACTGGAGAGAAAATGGACGAGGTGTCCTCGCACCTGGTGGGGGTCCAGGTGGTGGCGGTGGTGTCCATTGTCATCAGGCGGATTCTGACTCGGGCCACCCCATGTGTGCAGAGGACAGCTGTGTCCCGCAGGGTGTCCCAGGCTGTGGTCTTTCGGAAGAGGGTGGTCAGGCTTGTCTCTGGAGGCACCCAGGAGAGGGTTTGAACTGCCCACTTTTGGGTTAGTTATTGAGCTCCCCAGAGGCCTTTCTACCTCCCTCTTCCCCAGGAAGATAACCCCGCTTCCCATCCCGTTTTATGTCATCAGCAACCCCCTCCCTCAGAACCCTGCTGCAAAGCTCCAAGCTGCCCCCACGCCAGGGTGGGGAACCTGTTTCCTTCAAAGGCCATTTGGATGTTGAGAACATTGTTCATGGGGTGTGGTAGTTATATCATCTGTTTTCAATTTGAGAGGATTAAGAGTGAAGGGGTGGGGTTTAGCCTGTTAATCAGGTTGTAGCTTGATGACCGCCTTTGGAGGCGCTAAGGAGATAAAAAGCTTGCTGGAGGTAGGACCCACAGTCACTCCATGGGCGACATTGCAGTTGATAAGACACATGGGCTACACTAGAGCCCTGAGCTGGAGGAGCCTCGTGGAGACCCCTCAGTACTGAGAGGCTTACAGCGCCACTACATCCACAAGACTGCCCTGCCCATCCATTGGCCTGTAGGCTTCCTGCCTTCAGTGTCATTGCATGTGTTTCCTGAGTCTGAAAAGGACTTCATAGATTGGTATCAGACATATGGGCTAATGTTGGACTTATGGATTTGATCTGAACTGGGCTAGGATGGTTTCTTAATGTATAGTTTTGCCTTATATAAAGTCCTTTCTAATACAATACAGGAAGTCACTCTGCTCGCTGTGGCCAAATAGCAATCTCCCTGCATTTGTTTTTCGAGTCCAGGGGTCCTTAAACTACGACCTGCGGGCCACACGTGGCCCGCCGAGGACATTTATCCAGCCCACTGGGTGTTTCTGCCACCGCTGCTTGTCCTGCTTAGCAGCCAACTTATCCTGGACCCACAGTGAATTTGTTCATAGTTTTTCTTTTTTTTTTTTTTCTGTTTGTTTGTTTTTTAACTATAGTCTGGCCCTCCAATGGTCTAAGGGGCAGTAAACTGGCCCCCTGTTTAAAGTTTGAGGACTCCTGCTCTAGTCCATCCAGACCGACACACAGGCCAGACTGGTCAAACCTTGACTATCCTCACCCCTGGTGTGGGGCTGGCCTGGCATCTCTTGGCTGAGGTGTGCTTTGCTAGCTGGTCTGGATGATCTCTCAGTCCTCAGGAGCCCTGGGGAGGATAATGACGATACCTTGGGCTACTTTGAAAAATACCAGCTGCTCCATTGGTGGAAGACAAGGCTTTCTAAATAAAGAGATACTGTCTCAGAACCCCACAGGACACTTCTCCCCTGTCCTTTAGGGTCATTGTGTGTCCACATCAACTGGATAGCAGTGAGCTTGGTTTTTAGGGTCCATATAGTCCACTGGCCAGATTCCCCAGTCCTGCTGTAAAGCGCAGAGACCTGGCCAGGGCGGGCACTGTGATCCCACGCAGGCTCACTTTGCCGGCCAGTTTCCCCAGAATTTACGAGGAAAAGGGCTCAGGCAGGTCCCGGAGTTATGAAGGGGCCGGCTGAAGAGGGTGTGTGCTCTTCTCGGCTGGTCCCCCCTGTCATTAGGGTCACATTTTCTGGTCTGGTGGGCTCCCGGCAGGGCAGAGGCTTGTCTCCAGGCCACGAAGGAACCCTGATGATGCTGGCTTCTCCTGAGGCGCCTCTGGCCTCCCCTCCCCCCACCTAGGAACGTCATCTCTGATTGGGGCTTGTAGCTGATTTTGAACATCGGCTCGCCAGTTCCTTTGGCATGTCGCAGAGCCAGATGTTTTTTATTTGAGAGCAAATTGACACATTAAATTACACTGTGCAAACATTAAAGCCGGCCGCGGGTAAACAGGCTGGGATCCATTGAATTTTACGGGTCACAATAATGTTTATGTAATGTAACAAATTCCTGTCCTGCTGCGGAGCGCCTCCAAGAAGGGTTCCTGTCAGGGGGACGGGTGAGGCAGGCGGCGCCTCCTCTGTGCCCGGGCTCTTGCGAGGCCCAGTAGGCCTTTCAGAGCTGGGGAGCCCGAGGCCCGGGTGGTGACCATGCCTTAGCCCTGGGGGGCAAAGTGGAAGCTTGTGGTCTGAGTCCAGTCTAGACCACCTCGGAAGACAGGCCTGGAGACTGGCTCTTCAGAGCGGTCACATCCTTAAGAACGCGCTGGGACAGGTCTCTGCAGCACACACATGGACTCCAGGAGCTGGGACCGACTCTACGGGAACAACTTCGATCAAAATCCATCTTTCCTGGGACAGCCCAAGGAATCCTTGCAGAATGGGGCCTTCTCTTGCAGGCACCAATTTCTGCACTCCTGAACCCTTAAGGAGCAAGCCTTCTTGGCACTGGACCTCCGCCCAGTTTGCCTGTCTAAGACCCGATCCTTCCAGCCTTCCATTACAAGACTATGGCTTTTCTCCAAACCCACTGAGTTGACTTCAATTCACAGTGACCTTATTTTTCTCTAGGAACCATGGTCTTTGTCCCTTGATCACTTTCCCTAGTTCCTTGGGCTAAACCCACTCCCACAATGCGGCTCTGGGGAGATGGTACATCTCAGAATCTAGCCTGTGGCTCTAAAGTGTCCAGATGCATCCTGCTTTTGGTGGGACAGACGATTTTAAATAATTTTTCCCACGTCCCGTGGGTTTTAAAAAAGTCCCGACTTTTGGAAAGAATGCACGACAAGCTAGGGAACGCAGGAGAACAGGAAGGGAATATATCCCCTCTCCTTCCCCCACCCCCCAGTCAATGGTGTCCTGCTTTATCAGTGTTAAAATCTCATCACTTTACTCTAGTCCCATTTTGGCACAGTGGGTTGCATACTGGGCTGCTAACCTCGAAGTCTGAGTTCGAAACCACCAGCTAGTCCATGAGAGAAAGATGAGGCTTTCTATCCCCATAAAGAATCAGTCTTGGAAAACCTCAAAGTTGGTTCTACCCTGTTCTCTAGGGTCGCTCTGAGTCAGAATTGCTCAATGGCAGTGAGTTTGGCATGTTTTGTGTTTGTTTTGTCCTCTGCTAGTAGCACAGGATTAAGGGGGGATCACTAACCTTAGTAGAGCATGTGTACCAAGGCACACCCTGTTTCCTTGGGGAAGGCAGAAGTCACAGCTCAAAGCCACTTGTGTGTCAGAGCTGTCTCAACCCAGAGGGAAAGCCCAGGGCGACAGGGATCCGGTCTGAGGCTGTAGCCAGGGGCACTAGGTGGGACTAGAGGCTTGGTGTGGAATCTACAGTGCAGAGCAGATGGACCAGGCCGAGCCCAGCGGCCGGGGCACGGGGGCCCTGAGACAGCAGAGGAGCTGCACCAAGACGCAGAGGCTGTGCAGCAAAGACAGGCAGGTGTCCTGGTCCGTGGAGGCCAAGGGACCAGGTGGCTGAGAGACTGTGATCCAAGAGTTGGCCACCGGCTGAAGAGGGGTGTAGTGTGGACCACTGTGGTGACCTAGCAGCCCCCCTAATAAACACTAAGAAGCATTGTGTGCTTTGTTGGTGAGTTCTGTGTGGCCATGGCAAGGAACAGTGCAGTGAGCTTAGAAGTCAAGTGCCTTGGGAGGAACAGTGGGTGTCAGAACAGGAAAATAAGGACGGCAGGGATGGAGACATGTCTCACCTCATGTTCCTGGCAAAAGGGAAGCCAGTGGAGGAGATCAGAGAGGGCCTCTCCATGTGATTTACCCCTCTGGCCAACCAGAGAATTCTACAATGCTCCTGGGGACTGGGGGAGGGGGGTTGCTATGATCAACTCCAGGCGAATCAGCATCAGTCATAGTCCTTTGGCAGAAACTGGTAGAATAAGGAGCTCTTCTCCCGTAGAATAGTTCAGAAGCTTCTGGCTACCACCTTGCCTCCAGTTGGAGAAAAGCTGTCCAGGGAATGACTTTCTCCCCAAGGCAATGGAACATAGAGAAGAAGGGATTTCTAGGGAGAGGTTCTGAGTCCCTGGACCACCTGTGCTAGTACTCCATGCCTGGGCTTCTCGGTCATGTCGAGTGTGGTCCGTGTCAATAGTCCGAGTGTGGTCCAGTGGTCAGTTGGAGTTGAGTTTGCTCTGTGCACTAGAGGGTCTCATTCGTCAAAGATAATGACGACCCTTTGGCTCTCTGAGGAGACCAGGGCCTCACCCCTGCGTTTGTCTAACAGGACTTCCACAGAACAAATGACAAGTGACAAAAGCACAAACGACCAGAGGCTTGTGCTGCGTCAGTTCTGGAGGTCAGAAGTCAGAAGTCAAGTGGTTGGCCAGGCTGGTTTCTACTGAAGAATCTTAAGGAGAATCTGCCCCAGCTTTGCTCCCAACTTCTGGTGACTGGAGCCAAGCCTGGACCTCCATGGCTCATAGACACACCACTCCGATCTCTGCCTCCATCGCCACCTGGTTTTCCCAGGGCACTTGCCATTAGATTTAGGACCCACCCTCGGTCCATGACATCCTGTCTCCAGATTCTTTGTTCACTTATATCTGTAGAGACCCTTAAAAAACTGAGGATCACACTGACGGGCCCTGGGGCTGGCTGTTGATGTCCCTGGATGGCACACACAGTTGGCTCTCACCTGCTAGGGGAAAGGTTGGGACCTGGAGAGCTACTTAAACCAACAAACAACAGCCATTACAAACGCTGTGGCGGGCTGAGCCCCAGTGGTGTAGTGGTTGTGTGCAGGGCTGCAGTCCACTGGGTTGGCGGTTCAAATCCAGCAGTGGCTCTCCAGGAGCAAGGCTGAGTCTCCTACTCCCACCAGGGCAGTGATGCCCACAAACCTCCCCCCTCCCAAAAAAAAGCACAAAAACAAAACAAACAAACAAAAAACACTGTGGCGTGCAGTTTCACTCTGATACACATAGGGGTCGCCAGGAGGCAGACTCATCAGGACAGCGCATGCTTGTTACTGTTTGAGGTAAGGACTTGGGCATATCTTTTTAGGAGACACAATTGTTCAACCCATTACACCCCCTCATTTCCCACAAGGCTAACCTCAGCTCCCCTGGTTTCCACGGTCATCTTCTAATTTCCCCGAGACTCACTCCACCCTCCTCTCCTGGCAGGCCGATTTTCTCTCAGCAAGTCACTATGAACTGAACCGAGCCTCCCCGCCCCAGCCCACACACGTGTGTTGTGAATCCAAACTCCTATAACTATGGTCATAATCCCACTTGGGAATGCATTCGTGTCTTAAAGCAGTCTCCTTAGAGATTCAAAAGAGAATGCACAAGCAAGCAAAAGATGTTTGGAGATAAGTATGCGGTCAAGACTCCTGGAGGTCTTCAAGGAAGTAGGAAAAAGAAGAGGGGAGGCCCTTCCTTCAGAGTTGCCCGATGGAAGACAGCCTGCCCCTAGGGATGGTGCTCTGAACTGGGAAAGCTAGCTTCCTAAACTGTGAGAGTAAACATTTCGGTTTGTTTCAGCCACCGGCTTAGGGCCTTTGTGATGGCTGCCATAGCTCACCAAGATGCCCGCCCTGCTTATCTGGTCTTCCTGCCTTCTCAGTGTTTCCTCCTGCAGCCTGCAATGTTATCTCCCCCTCCCCTTTCCCTGTCTACCTTGTGTCCAGCTAGGGTGACCCCTCCCGCCACGAGCCTCCCAGCCACCCAGAAACCTCTCCTCTCAGCTCCCAGAGGGACTCTGTAGATGGCACACAGCCTTCATTCTGTGCATTAGATTGTTGTTTTTGCTTAATTCTGTGAATTAGATTGTTGTTGCTTATTCTGTCATAGGGTTGTGTTTTGCCTTCTGTTCCTTTGTCATCTGAAAAGTTCAAGTGTGTGACACATGGAAACATAGAATGGCAGTGTCTGAAACTATCATAAAGATCACTCTGACTTTACAGACTAAACTGAGGCCCAGAGAAGAGAACTGATTTGCCCAAGACCATGCAACTGGTTGGCGAGGGGTAACTTTGCAGCTCAATGTTCTTTCCACAACACCGAGTCCCCCTGATCTCATCGATCTGTTTTCCTGTTAAGTATAAGTGTAGTTTGAATTGGAGCCTTCCCATCTATTGATGTTACTGAGTCAGCAGATGCAGAGAAAGAACGCTGCACTGGTCAGAACGAGGAGAGCTGGGTCAACATCCAGCTGGGCTGTGTGACCTTGGAAAGATCCTTTCCTGTCCCTGTAGCTCAATTTTTACAAGCATGTCTTCGAAGGCCAGTGGGTTTCTTTTGTAAGCCATCTCTGATTGGTTGGTGGGGTTCCCACAATGCTGTGTGAATACCCAATTGAGTGTAGGTTCTTTGTGTGTGTGTGTGTGGCATCACTGCTCTGGCAGGAGTAGGAGGGTAGGTTCTAAATGTAAGGGCAAGCGTCCTTGGAAAACCACGTGGAGCTGGAGGCAAAGATCAGAGTAGTGTGTCCAGGAGCCACGAATGTCCAGGCTTGCCTCCAGTCACCAGAAGTTAGGAGAGGAGCTGGGGGTAGACTCTCCCTCATGCTGGGAGGACAAGGGTCATGAAGGACTCGCAGTGTCTCGCTCATGTTCAGGGTCAGGGGTGAAGGATGTCTGTAAGCATACCCCATACACGTCCTACCTGCTCTAGATGGTTTCTGAGATCCCTACCTTCTCCACCATTCTGGGCCACTGAGTCTTGCTGAAAATGCCAACCAGGAGTTCTCCTCCAACTCTAAGGACCCCCTGTCACGTGTACTGACTATGGGCCACCCTGCCTGCGCAGATGACCCCATGGAACGTTAGGACCCCAGCACCCAGCGCTCCATCAGAAACTTTCTTAGGGCCTGCAGGGAGCAACAGAAATCTGAAGCACGAGTTTGGTGGCTTAAAGGGGCCTGGGCCCCAGGCCGAGAAGAGGCACCAAGTCAGGCATGGTTAGCTCTGTGTGGGTGGTGTGCTCTAAACATAGTGTTCCTGAGCTGACAACAGACCTGCTCCCAGCATACAACGGCAGACAGAAACCTAAGACAAAGGACCCTCAATCCTGGCATGGGCAACCCCAGGGGGCGGGGCCAGGAAACAGAGGCCACCTGGGCCCCTGTCCCCTCTGCCAGTCTGCTCCTGCAGGAGGTGACTGCTGATGGTCTCTCCTGCGGTGTCAGGGCAGTGCTCGATTTCATTGCCCGGCTCTACCATGTTTCTGAAGGTCTGGCCTGAAGCGATCAGTTCTTCCTTTCTCACTTCAGTCTTTCAAGGCTGGGATAAAACAATTCATTGAAATCATTTATGGAAAGGGGCCAGCATGCACCTCCCCTCCCTCACCCCTTTGGGATCTACAGAAAATAAATTATTCATTCAAGAAGCTTCTTCCTGATGGTTGGGTGCCACAAAAGCCAAAGTGATGGAGTTGGCTCGCTCCCTGGTGAGAATGGGGAGATTCAAATTCAAAGGCGTTGTTAGAACAACAAGGCTCCTTGGCTGGTAGCAGGGGCCCCCTTCAGGCTCGGCGGTACCCAGAAACTCAAAGGATGGAGTTGGGTCTCAACCTGCCAAAGCTGTCAGTCTCTCTCCCTCCACCATCTTTCAGACTGCCTCTCTGGGGCACAGAGGAGAAGGACGCCGTGAGCCTCTGCCAACCTACGCAACCCAGAGAGCAGACAAAAAAAAGGGGGGGGGGAGGGCTCACAGCCTTTGATTGGCTCAGTTCGGGTCACGTGCCCTAGTGGATCCAATCACCGCATGGCTGTTCTCAGTGAGCGGATCTGGGACACATGGACAGGAAGCACGGGCCCCTGCGGAATCAGCCCCGCAGAGGGAGGGAAGGTTCTGTGATTGTGTGTGTTTCTCCTAGGTTCTGGCCGCGGGGGGTGGAGAGGGAAGAAGGGGGGGACTCAGGTCACAGGTTTCTCTCCCCGCATGGGGCTGCAGAGGACGCCTTTCCTCTTTTAGGGCGGTATTCGGGCCACACACAACTGGCCCCCGGCGCCCCGGCTGAGTCGGGATGCGCCCAGTTCCATGCTGGTACTTGGATCCTGGGGCAGGGAGCCAACCGCAATGTAACCAGAGGCCTCCGGGACGCCAGTCCTCCCCGAGAGCGTAATGACACGGCTCCGACCGCACAGGCCATGGCCCGGGCCCAGCGGCGGCGGAGGCCGCTGTGGCTTGTGGTTTCGTGCCTGCCAACGTCAACCCTCAGCCGTCTAACTTTAGAAACCCATGGTTGTCTCCCCTTGCATCAAAGAGGCCCGCGTTTTCAACTCCAGAGGGGGTGTCTTTTTAAGACAACAATAACAAAATCAAAACAAAACCAGAAAGAGATGGAGGGGCCGCTGAGGGGAGGGGGGCGGAGAGCAGCAACTCATCTTTCCAAGTCAGAAAGAACCACGGAGCCGTGGACTTCAGGGAAATGCCCAGTAACGGTGGCCAGCCGGAATTAAATATATCGACTCTGTTCTTAAAGTTTAAAAAAAAATTCAGAATGACCTTTAATTAGTAGACCTACTTCTTTGCGGTCCAGCCAAGCCAAGGGTTTCATGCCTAACTATTGGCCTGACCAGAGCCTCAGGTTAGAGGCTAAGCTCACAACCTGGAGCCCCAGGTGCCTGCAAACGCTGGCTGTGGTCGGTGGTCTGCTCAGGAGGTAAGGGTATGTGAGCTGAGGGCCAGGGGAGACCCCTGGAAAATGAAGTCCAGTGAGGGTTGGAGGGTAGGTAACATGAGAACCAGGCCCTGCCCCCATCTCACTCACCTGGAGAACTTGAGCATATCCCCTAACGAGCCTTGTCTCAGTTTTCTTATTTATAAAATTGACCTTCTGTCCCCTGGCCAGGAGGCCCTGGGTGGTACAACAATGACGTGCTCACGGAGAGGTTGGTGGTTCAAAGCCATCCCAGATCGCCTCAGAAGAAAGACCTGGCCATCTGTTTCAGAAGGGGCAGAGCCTGTGGAAGACTGCACAGCGTAGCTCTTCTGGGCACCTCCTGGGGCCTCCGGGAGTCGGAGCCCACCCAGTGGCAACTCGTGAGGGATGCCTGACTGGCCCCCCCTCTCATGAAAGGTGGGGTGAAACCATTTCTAATCTCACACATGCTTTGAAGATGCCTCTTTGTTGACATAACACCCCCTTTCTCGGCCCTTGCCCCATTTCCTCCAGTCTCTTCTTTCTCAGCCCCCTTCTTCCTTGTCCTGTGGGCTCCGCCTCCATCTGGCTTCCTAGCACTGGCAAGCTCAGAGACACCTGGGAGGTGGTGCTCAGGAGAGGGAGGAGGGCAGGCTTCCTGAAAGGACCACACTCGGCTAGGCCTGGTCATCTGGCCTGCCTCCTGACTCTTGGGCTTGAGGCCTGGAAGGAAGTGTTGGTCTGTTTAGATCCAGCTGGTAGTGTAACCCTCCAGGACATTGCCTCCTACCGGCCAGACCCAGATGACTTAGCCTTTGATGGGGGGTGGGGGTGGGAGTGGGGGCGGGGGCGGGGATTCCTCATCAGCCCACAGAAATGGTTATTTTTTCTGAAGGCCAACTCCATGGCGGGGGAGGAAGGAGGCTGAAAAATAGCAGACTCAGGCTTGTAACCTGAGGGGCTCATTAAACACAGACTTCAGGTTCAATTTACAGAGGCATCTTTACTCTGAAGTGACTCTCTGGGGCAGCTGGGGCCAGGCTGGCCACACACACTCCCTCGGTTCCCAAGGTGCAGAGAGAGACGCCCTCGCCTTGGCCCCAGGGAAACCTTCAGGAAAGTCAGAGTCCTAACCAGTCTTTGATGTCTTTAGTTGTTTTATTTTTTCTTCTTTTTTAATGGATATACTGCTTGCACTATATATTCATTCTCAGCCTGTGGTCACAACCCCTTTGGGGGTCAAACAACCCTTAGGGGCCACCCAATTAATAACATCATCAAAATTACAGTTATGAAGTAACAACCAAGATAATTTTATGGTTGGGGGAGGGTCACCGCAACATGAGGAACTGTATGAAACAGTCTGTGGCATTAGGATGGTTGAGAACCACTGGTTGACAGGAAGTGAAATGTCTGTATTTTAAGTATAGAATCTGATGACATTTGATAAATGTATAAGTCAAATCAGTCAAGATACAGATCATTTCCACTGATCCAGAAAGTTCTTTAAGCTCCCACACCCACTCCCAGGACCTGTGAGGTGCTAAGCGTTCAGCTCGATCGGCTAGTTCAGCATGTGGAACCCACCGAGCCTGGTGGCCTGAGAGATTGCCAACCTCAGGGTCCCCAGTTTGAAATCGCCATCTGCTCTGGTGGTGGCGGCGGTGGCAGCAGTGACTTTGCACTCTCATATAGATTGACAGCCGCAGAAACCTGCAGGGATAGTTCTCCCCTGTCCTAGAGAGTCCTTTGGGGTAATGATTCACGCCAAGGCAGTGAGTCCAGCTTAGTTTCGTAAGAGACCTGGGGATCTGTTCCAGGAAGGAGGAAACCTGTGTCCCGCCTTCCCTGGGGCAGCTCTTCTGTGAGTCTCAGTGAATTAGAATCCACTGTGTCTGGCCCTCCGAGCATTTCACATGAGTGGAATGATTTGTTCTGTTGCTATCACTCCTGTCACTGAGCGGAATGTCCCTGAGGGTCACCCATGCTGAGCCCCTCAGCATGAGAGTCCAGTTTCTGCTGCACTGAAGGAACTGACCACACTTTGTTTATCCAATGTGCCTGTTCCTGCTATTGTGGATAAAGGGGCAGTGATCCCTCACAGGGAAGTCATTGTGTAGATTCCTGTTTTTGTTTCTCCTGGGTAAACACCTCGGGGAATCGCTGGGCCCTCCTGTAAGCTAGCCTTGAAATGCGTCAGACCTCGTCAGAGGGTTCCCTGAGGTGGCTGTACCATTTTATGTCCAAATGTGTGTGTGTGTGTGTGTGTGTGTGTGTGAGATGGTAGATCTGTGCCTTTCCCTGGTGCTGAATGAACTGCTCTCTGTGTACATCAGCTGCTCTGTCATGAGCCAGCATCTACTGGAAAGCAGGAGGTTGTTGGGTTTTTTTTCTTCTTTGTTTTGTTTTTTTGTTGCTACTGCTTATACTCCAGGGTCACAAATATTTTCTCCTAAAAGCTTTTTAGTCTTGGCCTATAATTTCTAGGTTAGTTACATACTTCAGCTAATATGTTGTATGTGGTGGGGGTGGCAGATATCAATTTTATTTTTCCATATTGTTATGTAGCTCTCTGATCTCGCTTGCAAAGATTTTCTTTCTCCTTGTAAATTATACTGGCACCTTGATGGAGTACGGATGGACTGACTCCATGGGAGACTGGACTCTCTCTGGACTTCCTGGTCTGTATGGCTGTCCCAGGGCAATGCCACATAGTCTTGGTCATACAGCTTTTTAGTGAGTTGACTGGAAGTCAACTTGATTGAAACAGGTTTCATTTTTAGCACTTTACTATGGTTTGGATGAAAACATGTCAGGGCCGATTGGTTTTCCATCCAAGAGTGTGTTTCAAGCCCAGTGGATGGGAGCGGCAGCTCATCTTCCTTCTGCAGAGTGATGGGGCTTTGAACCGCCCACCTTGTGGTTAGCACCCCAGTGCCTACCTGACAGTGACACGAGAACTCCTTTCAACCATGGACACACAGAATTGTTTTCTGTCTTATAATGCCACTGTCAGTTTTGGTGCCAAGATTATGCTGGTCACACAAAGTGAGTTTGGAAATGTTCCCATCTTTTCTATTTTCTGAATGGGTCTATGTAGAATTGGCAGTACTTTTTCCCTTTTTAAAAAGGACACCATTGAGGCCTGGAGTTTTGTTTTTCAATCTAAAAACAAAATCTTTGTTGTTTTTGTTTTCTAAAATGAAGTTCATTTCTTTAATAGATACAGAACTGGTGACTGGGCCAGCTCTCTTTGTGTCACTATTGAGAGATTGTGCTTTTCAAGTAATTCACCTGTTTTTAAACTAGTAGTTGATGTAGTCATTGATCCCAGTGTTTGTTAACATTTTTTTTTTGTACTGCTGTTGTTACTATCCCTTAGAGCAGGAATTCTCAACCCGTGGTTCGCAAGTCCTTTGGGCCCAAACAACCCTTTCACAGAGGTCCCCCGATTCATAACACTAGCAAAATTACGGTGATGAAGTAGCAACAAGAATAATTTCACGGTGGGGGGGTCACCGCAATGTGAGAAACTGTATTAAAGGGTCACAGCACTAGGAAGGCTGAGAACCACTGCCTTAGGGAGTTTTTTAAAGATATTTTTGCTAATGTCCTTTCGTATTTTAATATGCAGATATGCTGAGAAGAGGCTAGGTTATCAAGGATTTTGTCTTGCTTGGACCCGCAGTCAATGCTCCTGGAAGCAGCAGTCAGGCAGTCAAGTGACACATTGCACTGGGTAAATCTGCTCACAAGACCCCTTGAAAGAGGTGAAGAGCAAGAACGTCACTTGAAGGACTAAGGTGTGCCTGACCCAAGACGTGGTCTTTCCAATTGTCTCATTTCCATGTGAAAGATGGGGCTTTTGACTCCCATCTATCATCTAGGATGATAGTCTTGCAAGCCCACAGATGCAGCTCTCCCCTGCCCTACAGAGGGTCACGACGCATCCACGTGGACTCAATCAATGGCAGCAAGCCTCATAAAATCAATTTTGCTCAAAGAGGAAGACATTTCTCCCAGCCACCCACCCCAAGATTCTGATTTTAAAACCAAGGATGAAGAGGGAGCTGTGAGCTTAAAAAAATTCCACAACGTGGCAAGGGCAGAAATAATTTGCTGATCCAGACACACAGCTGCTCAGCGCCATTCTGCCCCTGTCCCTATGGAAGAAGGCCTGCCCCCCGACATCTCACAGAGGTCCCGCTCCCACAGACAAGAAGACCCCTGTGAAAGAGAACTGGAGAAAGACATGATGATACCAGACACACCTCTGCCTGCCTGTCTTTGCTTGGGAGAGACCTCTTATTGCAGCCTGATGACTCCAATCGGACAATTGAGGTCGAGATCGGTCAGGAAAGTGCACGGGGGTCAGGGATGTTTCCTGCAGGCTGGAGGACCACACCAAGGTCACAGAAATGGCAGGACAGCTCAAGGGGAATGGGGTCAGTGGCCTCCTCTGGTCCAGGTACAGAACCCCAGGTACAGAACTGCCCACTCAAGTTGGAGGACCCTCAGGTCAGTCCTCTGAGCCTGAATTTCTGCCCTTCCCCTTCCCTGCCCTTCCCTGCCCCCTCCCTGAGTTGTTCCAAGGCCCACGAGGACCTGGGGCAAGCACGAGCTCTTTGTAAACTGTAAGGAGATGCGGCTGCTGCTATTGAGGTGGCTCTAATTCATCCTGACCGCATGCACATGGGAATGGAACACTCCACATCCTGCACCAGCCTCATGCCCGGGACTATGCTGGATCCCTGTGGCAGCCCTTCCATCACTCCAGCTCATGACTCCATGCTTCACCAACCTGATGTCCTTCTCTAGGGACTGACTCCTACTGATGACCAAGTCTCACCATCATTGTCGTCGCTTCTCGGGAGCACTCCAGTTGCACTTCTCCCCAGGCAGAACACGGCTGCACGCATTCATATTACGGCTGTGGTTGTGGGGTGGGGCTTGTGCGTGAGCGGACATTTGTATGAGAAAGGCCTTAGAAGGGCTCCTCGGCCTCGGTGGCCTTTTTATGTGGCTCAAACTGAGGGAGGGGCCAATGTCGTTCCCATGGGGAAGGCCTGAGAGCCTCAGTGTGCAGTCCCAACCCCACGACATAGCCTGATCTCTAACTATCCCAGACGCCCACCCTTGTCTTTGCAGACACCGCTCTCCATGGGGACACTGGTGCCCCAGGTGGTCTTGGCATTTTTCCCTCTGTCTTGCTGGAGACTCTAAAGAAATGTCAGAGGCCCGACTGGAACTCCTGACTGTTTTCTTAGTGAGTTTCTTGTGCTTCAAGTCCTCAAAAGAAAAAAAAAACATACAGCATACAGAAGCAAATGAAGGAAGAAGGAGAGAGTGGAGCACATCCTGGCCCACAAAGCCCTGAGGACGATATTTCTGCTTAGAGCAGTCGATGCAGAGAGAGGACCATAGGGCTGGCCCCACTATACAAGACATCCCTCATTGACTCATAGTGCTATAGGGAACAACACTGAAGACATAGTGTGGGAATTGTGCCCGATCTGACCCCCTCATACCAAGGTAAAACACCAAGGACACGCAACAGAACAGCAAGGAAGTCCCTAGGGAATACCAAAAATAGACTTCGGGGCCAGGGCATGGCACCACATCAGATTCTACAAGAAAACACTCCTAGAGATCAACAAACAGACCTTGAGCTATTTATAGGTTTTTCTTCTTTTTTGTCATTGACTTGTTGTTTTGCTTTGTTTTGTTGCTTTGTTTTGCTCTGTCTTGGTTTTGTGCATATTATTATCTCTGCAAGTCTATCTAGATAAGATAGATGGTGGGACATGGGTGAGGGGGAGTCAAGGGAAAGGAAGTTGGTGGTAACACACCCAGGGACAAGGGAATAACAAGTGATCTAAAATCATTGGTAAGGAGCATGTAGGGTTCCAGGTACAGTTTGATCAAGGCCAATGTAACTGAGAGGAATTACTGAAACTGAAATGAAGAGTGAGCATGATAGTAGGAGAAGAGGAAAGTAAAGGAAATGGAGGCAAATAGCTTTTATAGAGGTTCTAAATACAGGCATGTACAAATATAAATACATTTATCTATGATGATGGGGAAATAGATCTCTGTGTATATATTTAAGGTTTAGTATTAAGAGAGCAGATGGATATTGGGCCTCTACTTAAGTACTCCTTCAATGCAAGGAGTACTTTGTTTATTAAATTGTCATTACATGATGCTCACCTTTCCAAACAAGATCACTGAAGACAAAGTGGGTGCATAGTAAATGTGGTGAAGAAAGCTGGGTGCCCAGCTGTCAAAAGATATAGTCTTAAAAGCTTGAAGGTACACAAGCAGCTATCTCACTGAACTGTAACAAAGTCCACATGGAAGAAGCACACCAGGCTGTGTAGCCACGAGGTATTGATGGAATCAGGTATCAGACATCAAAGAACCAAAAATCATATCATTGTGAGTGAGGGGGAGTGCAGAGCGGAGACCCAAAGCCCACCTATAGGCAATTGGGCATTTCCTTACAGAAGGATCATGGGGAGGAGATGAGTCAGTCAGGGTGCAGTATAGCACCAATGAAACATACAACGTTCCTCTCCTCCCCTCCATTATCATGATCCTAATTCTCCCTTACAAATCTGCCTAGGCCAGAGGATGTACACAGGTACAGGCAGATAAGAACTGGAAACAAGGCAAATCCAGGACAGATGAATCACTCAGGCCCAATAATGAGAGCAGTGATACCAGGAGGGTAAGGGAAAGGTGGGGAAGAAAGAGGAAACTGATCACAATGATCTACATATAACCCCCTCCCTGGGGGGACGGACAACAGAAAAGTGGGTGAAGGTAGACATTAGTCAGTGTAGGACATGAAAAATAATAATAATTTATAAATTACCAAGGGTTCGCGAGGGAGGGAGGGCGAAAAAGTGAGGAGCTGAGAACAAAGACTCAAGTAGAAAGCAAATGTTTTGAGAATGATGAGCGCAACAAATGTACACATGTGCTTGACGCAATGTGTGGAGTGTGATAACAGTTGTGCAAGCCCCCAGTGAAATGATTTGAAAGGTAAGTTAAAAGGAAAAGCATTCCCATTCATCTGGAGTCACCTCCCACTGGGGTCCTCACTGGCCAACTTTCTTCCATTAATGAAAAGGAACGACTCGCCTGTCCTCGCTGTGGCAGGGGACTGAGCCTATTGCTGTGCCGTCCCCACTCTCATCGGTGCTGTTTCTGTAAGGAAGCACAAAGCCAATCCCCTTGCTCCCAGGCCCCCGACCTCACAGCACCCTGCGGAGGAGCCGGGTGGAGGTCCACTGCTCCACGGAGCCTCCTGCCACATGCCGCCATTGGGGTCCTGGTTTGTGCCACGTTGTGTCTACACAGGTTAAGCTATTACACACAGCGTAGGCACGGGTCAGCCTCCATAAGAACCAACCATCGCGCTGCCACATCCCCATAGGACGGGAAGGCCTGCTCCCGAGAGCTCCAGAGATGCCAGTCTCAGCAGGAGAGGCCGCTTCACCGGTCTCCCGGGAGCTGCTGGGGGAGTGGAAGCACCGACCTAGTAGCTAGCAGCCCTGGCTTAGCTGGCAGGGCATTTTCTGAGGGCCTGCCCACCCCGCTGGGCGCCTGCCTTGCATCTCCTTGTGCCTTTGCTCAAGCTGAACTGCTCCCCAAAACCCAGGTCACTGGGGGTTTTCATTCTCACGATAAACATGCGTCGAACCCCGACTGTGCACTGGCTCATTCTTCCTTTGTTCATCCTTAAAAATAACCGTCCACAACCCCATGCGGTCAGCGAACAAGAGAGGCAATCCCCTTTTCCTACGGAGGGTGAAGCCGGAGAGGGAGACCGAGAGTTCACTCTCAGGAGAGGTGCTGAGTCCGGGGCAGGTATGGACACTCCGACGAGGTCTCACACGGGGACTCCAATGGACACTGGCTGCTGGAGAGAAGAAGTCCTTTTTACTTTTTTTTTAAAAAAACTTTTCCAGGATGAGAATTTCAGGTCGAGACCAAATGGCTATACTGCAGTATCTATCACCCACCTTCAAGAGGTATCATGTCAGTCAGTCTCATTTTATCGACAGTTCTTTCGACTCCCCTCCTCCCCCACGCCACTCCTGTGTTCCTTGGAAGTCAAGTCCAGGCATAAAGCCTTTTGCCCATGGGTCTGTAGCCCTTCTGACCTGTGCCCCTCACTGCCCTGATGTAGGCATTCCCTGGGTACGGGAGCCACCAGGGTGGCGTATGAAATCCGGGATAGGTAAGTCTATAGAGGCACTGCCTGAATTAATAATGACGTGGGAGTTCTGGGGGCATAGCAGCTATGTGGTGGGCTGCTAACCACAAGGTCAACAGTTTGAAACCTCTTTCTCCAGGGTGACGTCAGTCAGCACCACCTCGATGCCAGTGCACCTGGTTTGGAGGGAAGTGTCTGGGGGAGACAGCAAACAACAATAATTACAAGAAAGAAGCAACTATTCTAAGGTCGATGGTGGCGATGATGGAACAAGTCTTCTTAAGATAATTGCGTTATATGATGTGTGAATTATATACCAAGGGGCCAAGGGGAAAAAAAGGGGGGGGACTTTGACATTAGCTAAATTTAATGCAAATTCTGTCTCCCGGACCCCAAAGCTATGTGACCTTGGACAAGTTACTGAACCTCTCTGGGTCCCTCTTTGCTCACCGCCAACAGACAGATCAAGTGACAGGGCTTGGAGCGTTGTTCTGCTAATTTAGAGATACTGTGTCTTACAACTCACATGATACTTGCACACAGTAGGTGCTCCAAAGACAGCTTTTTCTTTCCTCCACCCAGTGTGCCACGGATAGCCATCCTGCGCACCAGTTCCCCAGCAGCAGGTTGCGTTTGACTAGGATGCCTCGCCTCTGAGATCCCGAGGTCAGATCGAGAAGCTCCCAGAGGGTGTGTGTCTGGCAGGGGTCACAGTAAGAGCCGCCTCCCTCTTCACTCGGTCTGGAGCCTGGACCATCCCTAGGCCCATCTCCAGCGTCACATGCTGTCATGGCAGCCGGATACTCCTTTGCTTTCACAGAGTTCAAGTTGTGATGTTGGCTGTGACTTTTACATGGCCTTTTGGGTGGGGGAGCAGAGCACACTTGGCAAAGGGGGCTTGGCCTGCCTGGTTTTTGAAAAGCTCTCGGCCAGCTTCTCGAGACAGTTGTGAGACTAGGCTTCTTCTCTGTACCCTGGGTGGCAGCCGGTGACAAAGGCCCAGTAACGGAGACAAATGTGGCCGACGCCAGCGGAGTCAAGGGGCTCTGCACGCCGTCTGGGGCTAGCTTGGTCTTGGGCCTTGCTGCGTGTTTACAAGTCTCCTTCTGACAATTCCGTTCTGAAGATGGGCTTCATTAAAGGGCAATTATAGGTTAAGTAACTTGCTGGCTCCCTGCCTAATGTGGAAAACTCGACTGTGACAATCAGATAATTCTGAGATTAAGCAGACAGCGATTGCTACTGAAAGAAGCAGCTTAGCGAGAGGATAAAAGACTCTCCCCAGCCATGACCTCATCCCAGCTGCCCCGTCTGGGCAGGAAGTCTGGGCTCACTGGGCCATCCAGCAGGCTCTGGGGACCGCTGGCACTCAGAGTCACCTCTTCTGGGAAAGGGACAGTGGACAGACAGCAAAGTGCTTTTTCCCACTGTGATGGCGTGTCTCCTCTGGAGTCCTCTCAGGGGGTGCAGGGCCCAGCCAGCTATACCCCACTTTATACCATCCTCTTGCTCTCCACCACTCCTTGGAATGTAGCTGCCAATCTCCCAACTCAACAAACTAGCCATTGAGTTGAAGCCAGCTGACAGTGGCCTGCATGTCCCAGAGATGCGCCACGTATGGGGGCGCCCCAGAGCTGGCTTTTTTGGGAAGGGGATCTCCAGGTCTTTCTTTAGGGTGACTATGGGTAGACTCGATCTTCCAACCTTCCCATTAGTAGCTGAGCATGTCCACCAGTGGCACTACCCAGGGACGCTGCTGTCCCAGATGGCCACCTCAGAGTGCCCTCTCCTTTGACTTCCTGACCCTCTGTGAAGCTGTCCCGATCCAGAAGGGGAAGGTCTGCCTCAAAGCTCCTGGAGCACTTTGTCTCAGAGAGGGATTTATGTATTTATTTTTTTGGTTCACTTAGATAACCTCACCTTCAAAGGACATGCAGGAATCGGGTGTATTGGTCCTTGTGGCTATGAGCCCACAGGGGTGGGCTTTAGGATCCGGGGATCTCAATGGCCTCTTCCTCATTAGAGGTTCGTTTCTTATTGTCAGGTCCTTGGGTGGCACCAGTAGTTGACAACTATTAACCTCAATGTTGGTGTTTCCCACCCAGAAACACGGCAACAGGAAGGCCTGGTGTGGTTTTGGGGTAGGGCTATGTCAGCAGTGTCTCCAGGTAACCTTGGTGGGACACATGTGAGAGAGGCACATTCTGGGATGCCAGGCCACACCAGCGGAATCAGAAACCACATTGGCATCAGACACGTGGGCAGGGATCTGCATTTAAACAAGCCCTCCTGGCAAGGCTGATGTTCTGATGTTGCAGAACTTCAGGCCAGGGCATCGGGTCAGCACTGCCTCTTTGCATGGCATTCAGTGCTCAGGACACACAGTCAGCAAGGAACAGGGACTCACGGGAGCCTCTGCAGAATGGCAGCCAGTTTTCCAAGTCCAGGTGGCTGCCAGCAATGGAAGCCCACTCTTTACTCTTTCTTTGTTCTCCTGGCACATGAAAAATGCTTTAAAAAATAAGGAAAGTCCGTTATTGCCATTTGAATAGGTTAGGTGTTGTGCTAAGTGCCAGGAGCCCTGGCGGTGTCATGGGTAAGGCTGTCAACCATGAGGTGAGCAGTTCTCAACCACCAGCTACTCCACGGGAGATCGATAAAGCGTTCTACTCCTGTAATCAGGGGCAGTTAGTTCTCCTGTGTCTATATATAGGGACGTGGCAGGGGGTTCGGCTTTTTGGTTCAATAGCGAGGTGTTGGCCCCCACTGGTACTCAAAATGTGACTCTTCTTCTGCTCTCTGGAGTCCTAGACAGGTCTTAATCAAAAAATCCGGATGAAAAATGAAAGCAGGTAATTCTTGGAGGTGCCAAAAATGCAAGAGACAGCTATAGTACTCGGCATGTCAGGGCCTCATTGATCAACAGAGGAGACACTAGAGCTGCTGCAATAGCCCAGAGGGTCCAAGGAGACCTGAACTCCAGGCCATGCGGAAGACCTCAACAGCCCGGTAGTGGGCTCTGTCTTGAACTCTCTTTAAAGTGAGTCCTCGTCAGGCCTGCTTGTCCCCGTGCTCCACCCCCGTGCCACGTACTGAAGAGGAGCACTCTGCCCAGTCCAATTGGAGTCAGACGTTGCCCACCCATCGCTTGCTCAGGCCTGGGTAGGCAGGCAGAGACCTGGACAGGTCCCACAGCATCCCACGGCCAATCGTGGAGCTTCAGACTCTGGGGATAGAGCAACTCAATGCAAATGGAGATCTTGTCTGGATCTGGATGTGCACCAATCGATTGTGACCTGCTGTTTTTGAAATTAGCAGGAACGTCAGCTGCAGGGCCCCTCTCAGAAGGCACTGCTGATTTTAGGAGAGGCAAAGAAGTGATGGAGGTCAGAGCTGGGCATCTGGACTAAGCCCATTGCTGTACAGAGGGGAAATCTGAGGCCCAAACCCAAGACCCAGTGGAGATCAGCAGCCTGGCCAGATATGCTGGGCCCAGGTCTATTCTTGGCAGCAACATGAGGGTGAGACCTGACGAGACCCACCCCTGAGCTGGCCACTGGTCAGCTGGTCAAGAGGGACAGGTGCTGGACACTGAAGCTGGGAGGCGCCAAAGGGTCAGAAGGCAGACTCCCAAGAGTAGGACAGTCAGTAGCAGGTGACATTCATGCAACTTTAAAGAGGCCAAGTTCAGCAAGCAACTAGTACAGGACAGTGCCTTCTGGGAGAGTGGCCTTCCTGAAGCAGAATGGGGGTGAGGAGGGGCTTTGGCGTCAAATTCTAGGTGAGCCTGGGTCTCGGATATGGTGGCAAGGTGAGATTGCTAAGGCCCAGGGGGAGTCGCCTAGTTGCTGTCATTCTGCCAGAAGTCCCCATAGACTGACCTCCAAAGGCATTGACGATGGAATTGAGTCGGATCAATGACAGGGGGTGGAGGGGGGTGGGGGATTCCTGGCGCCTGTGCCTTCAGGCCTTAGCTAAGATCATCCACATCAGTTCTAATCAAAAACTCAAGTCCCTGACTCTCTGCTGAAACCTCCCTACCTTGCTGACACAATCCTGATCACAAGCAGAAGGCTGACTCTTGTCCAAGGCCACAGCAGCACCGGGGTAGGGCTGGGTCTGAGCAGAAGCAGCTAGGATCTAAGCATCTGTCTCTATTGAATCCATGCCTGCTCCTTTCTAGCATCCAGTTGTTCAAATGATATGTGCTTTCCCCACCACACCCTCATCATTCCCAACAAATCCCTCCAGGCTCCGAGTGCCGCCTGACCCAGTCTGCCTTGAAAACTTCCCTGATTTTCACAAAATGGTCTTCGTGCACTGCGTCCATCAAATCAGGACCCACTGTTTGGACCTCTGTTTGGACTGAGTAGCGCTGACCTTTGAATCTCTCTGATTCTAAATATGCCTTCCCCTCCCCCTTTTCCTTCTTGTTACAGGTGTGAAGCCAAAGCAGCATTCCAGGACTCTGTGATATTGAGGGGCAGAGCCAGGACCCCACTGAGGTCCCCCAAGGCTCTGGCTGACCTGTGAGAAAGCACCCCCAATCCCTCCCTTCAATTTTTTGAACATCAGCGACGTTAGTGAGAGCAGGGACCATCTAGCGCTGTGAGTTCTCAGGATATAATTCACTTTAATCTTTTAAGCGTTTGACAGTATTTGCTGGAAAGAAGGAGCAACAAGTACATAATTATTGCACTAATTAAGCTGCCAAAAACACAAGCGTGCGGCAAGAGCACCTTTGAAACGGGGAGCCCGGATGCATTAGCATCTGCTGTAAGCTTATTAATCACCTAACAGGCAATTAGCAAGCTGTTACTGTTTGAGGCTGCTATGTAAATAAATTCTTGGGTTAATTTCTTCCTCTGATAATAAAGAAAACATTATGAAAATTAGCTAAGCGACAATGTAAATGATCTTCACTGTTAATTATATGACGGCGTTACATATGCAAGGACCCCAGCGCTGATAAGGGCCCAGCTCCCTCCCTCCCCATCGATCACCCCCAGCCCCCACCTTGGCTCTGCTGCTTTAAAAATAAAAGTGTTGACACAGGTAGCGGGAAGGGAGGGTGCTCTGGGGACGGGAGTCACAGCTGTTTGCTTGCGGCTTTCTCAGAGCAACTGTCGTGGCTGCACGTGGGGCCTGGTTCTCCTCTGAGCCTCCAGCAGTCTGGGGCTAGACCTGTGACCTCTGCTGTTGGGAGGCCGGCAGGGACAGGGCAGAGGGACTGACCTGGGGACCTGCCAAACTGCCACTGCCTGTTCCCGGGGGCTTGCTGAAGAGCTAAATTAAAGCTTCTTGGCCTTGTGTCCTCCTCCCTCTCTGGCAGGTCTAGGCACTGCTGCTGGGCATCTGCTTCACGTGGGCCACTTGGCTCATCCCTCTGCTCAGGGTGCTCCATGAGCACTGGCTTGAGCTCTGGCTTGAGAGTTCAAATCCCTCCTCTATCGCACAGTGCCTGGGTGACATTGGTCGGTGACCCTGAACCTCTTCCTGCCTGCTTCCTCCACTTACAGTATGGAGAGGAGAGCAACAGCACCCAGGCAGGGTTGTTGTGAGGAATCATCTAGGAGCCCCAGCAGCCCACTTAGGCTAAGCACCCATACCGGTGGCCAGCCTCACTGCCATTGAGTGCAGGCCGACTCAGGGTTACCTTCAGATCCCATATGTGTACAGGATAAAAATAGACACATATATTTATACATGTGTGAAAGAATCCTGGATTATGCCTGGGGCCACTGATTGCAAGGTGAGTGGTCGGACCACAGCTGCCCTGTGGAAGGAAGAGGTTTTTTTGTTCTTGAAGAGTCTCAGAAACTCACAGGGGCAGTTCTGCCCTGTCCTGCGAGGCAGCGGCAGTGGGGTAGGGAGTGTTAGAAACCCAAATGGAAGCCAAGGCAGTGATGAACACCAAGCCCGGATTTGTGATCCGTCCTGGCGGCCGCAGGGCCCACGGGAGGACCCAGAGCAGCGGCGGCCCAGGGTGGAAGTGTGGAGGCCGGAATGGGGGCGAGCAGAGGAGGAGGACTGAGAAGGGCAATGGTGGGGTGGAGGTCGGGGAGGCAGGGGAAAGAACGCAGTCCATGGCGGGGACTGCAAAACGCGTGTGAACTGCAGAGTGGAAAACCCATTTGCTCCATCAACCCTCATCCAAATCAGAATAAGGATGACCGACACCCACCATGGCCTCTTCCTGCTGCTTGATTGTCTCTGAGTTGATCCTGCCTGCCTCCGGGTGACTCAGCCGTGTGGACTCAGCTTCACCGGTTTTTCAAAGGCTTCGATTTTTTCGAAGCTGATCACCAGGTGTCTCTAGGTAGTTTCCAGTGCTCAACCTTTTGGTTAGCGGTTGAACCTTTAATCATTTGCACCCCAACAAAACCTCACTCTATTGAGTTGGTACTGACTCTGAGGGACCCTTTGGGACAAGGGAGAGAGCTGCCTTGTGAGTTTCTGAGACTCTAACTCAAAGCCCTGTCTTTCTACCACGGAGCAGCTGGCGGTTTCGAACTGCCGGTTTTGCCGTTCGTAGCCCAATGTTTAGCTACCACCCCACCAGGGCTCCTCTATATGTACCACAGAAATGAAAAGAAAACTTTAAAAACTTTATGTTAAATATGCAAACACAATTCCTTTTTATAGATTAAAAATATTGTATATTGCAATGCTTAATACAAACAACTTTGGCCAGATAGAGGCAGTTCACAGAAACTAACATGTACTTGCCCCTTAGAGGACAATTGGTTCCACCTGATGTAGACCTTACACTGTAAAGCATAAGAAAATAAGACACCCAACTAACCTTTGCTGCCTGTCACATTGGCAGTGGTCAGGAACATGATAACCCAGTGTTGGTGGTGGTGCAGGACAACAAACAAACCCACTGCCATCTCAGTGGGGCCAGCTTATAGTGTCTGGACCTCAGGATCTCCGAGATTGCAGCTCTCTCAGAGGCCAGAGGGTCTCATCCTTGTCTCTCTGAGTGGATGGTGGTGGAGAACCCCAGCACAGTCCTGAATCACTGTCAGGAGTGATCTGGCCTCAACTTCCCTGGAAGGCCACTTGGCCATCAGTACCAATCAGAAGAAGGTGCCCTCGAGGCTCTGTGGGTGAGGCCTTGGGCTGCTGATAGCAAGGGCTGGTCCACCGCATGGGAGGAAGATGAGCTGGAATTGACTTGATGGCGTCTAGTGTGGTTTGCTTTTCATCAAAACTACAAAGGAACCTTGACAGTGGACTGGTGAAGTGCTCGGCTACTGTCCGGACAGACCTTCCACTGGAGAAAGATGAGTGTGAAGATTTGCAGCTTTAGAAACTTTGTCATACAGGGTCACTATGCTTCCACACAGAGTCCACCACAATGGGTTAATCAAAAAGAAACCTCCTGACCCAACTATTTCTAGGCATTTAGCCTCGCAGATAAATTTACAGAAGAATACTCACTGCCACAAAGATCTTAATAGCAAAAGATTAGAAACATCCTAAATGTCCATTAATAGGGTTCTAGTTAAATAAATTATGGTAGATCAATAGGATCAAGTGCTGTGCTGCCCTCTAAATGCATGAGGCGGTTTCGGTGAACTAATCTGGAGAGTTCTCCAAGATGTACTGTTATGTCAAAGAGCGCCGTCCAGGAGTTGGCTCCTGTTTGTTGGGCTGAACCTCTACTATAGGTGCATATGAATGTAAACCCACCTGAGTACCTTTGGAAGGCTTCCCAGGAACACACGGTCTACCTCTGGTGGGAGGACCTAGTGGTGGGAACAGAAGAGGGAGAAAGTTTACTCTCCATGGCCTAACTCAAGAGCCTGACTGGTGTTCTCACACTCCAATTGGCAGTTCAAGCCTACCAGTTTGGAGAAAGGTGAGGCTGTCTGTTCCCTTCAAACAGTGATTCTCAATCTGTGGGTCTCACCCCCTTTGGGGGCCAAACAACCCTTTCATAGGGGTCACACAGCTCATTACAGTAGCAAAACTACAGCGATGAAGTGGTAACAAAAATAATTTTGTGGTTGGGGGTCACCACAACAATGAGAAACTGTATGAAAGGGTTGCTGCGTTAGGAAGATTGAGAACCACTGCCTTGGTACTTGTTGGTGAAGAACAAGACTGTAGCCTCAGGACGGATGACAGGTCAATGTCAAGAAAACAGAAGTCTTTACAACTGTACTGCCAGGTGACATCATGATCCATGGAGAAAAGACCGAAGTTGCCGAGGGTTTGGTCTTGCTCAGATCCACAGTCAATACTCACGGAAGTGGCAGTCAAGATTGCAAATAGTGCATGACACACGACCTCTTTAAAGTCTTAAAAAGGAAGGATGGCTGTTATTTGTGTCTCTGAGAACTAAGACACGCCCCTCTCCAGCCATGCTATTTCCGATCACCTCACATGCATGTGAAAGCTGAACATGGAATCAGGAAGACCACAGAAGAACCACTGCATTTGATTTGTGGTGTCAGTGAAGAACCTCAGAAGCACCAGGGTCTGTCAAAAAGGAGCGAACCCATCTGTCTTGCAAGAAGTACAGAGGCAAGAATGGGGAGGGTCCATCTCACAGACGTGGATCAGAAGAGACCAGGCCCTGGAGAAGATAAAGTAGAGAGGCAGACAAAGGAGAAGCTCCTCAACCAGATGGATCGACACAGTGACTGCAACCACAGGCTCTGACACACCCACACCTGTGAGGCCGGCGTGGGACTCGGAGGTGCTTCGGGACGCACTTGGCGGCACCTTGTAAGGCTATGAGTTGGAATTGACTGAATGGCAATGTGTTTGTTGTTCTGTTTTGGGAGTTTGTTGGATTTTTTGGGGGGTGGGTGGGTGTTATAACTCCTTGCCAAAAAGTCAGACCTGTCTCAAAACTCGCCCAGTAGAGCAGGGTTGAGCTGCCCCATAGAATTCCAAAGTGTAGGAATCTGCATGGGACTGTCCCATTATCTCTGCAGAGCAAGCGGTGGCTTCCAAGCACCAGTCTTTGGTGCACAGCTGAGTTCATAACAGCTACATCACCAAAGGCTCCCTTTCTGCTGTTTCCCCAAACAAAACCCAACCCCACAGCCATGGGGGCCGTTCCCACTCACTGCGATGCCCCGTTGAAAGATTTCCAGTCTTGTAGGTCTGCATGGTGCTGTCTTGTCTTTCTCCCAGGTTTTCTGCCAGTTTGCAAACACATTCCCGTTGAGGTAAAAAATGTTGCCAGCTAAGAGCAAATATGGCAGAGGATGGGGGAACCAGGAGGGAGAGGGCTGGGATGTGAGGCCAGGATGTTTGAATCACTGACCTTGCAATGAGCTGGCCAGTGGCGAACTCACAGCACCACCGGCTGCAGCAGTGGGGAGGTTCAAGCAGTTAAGCATTAGTGACTGAGGATTTGGCAGTTTGAGTCCGCCCGGAGCCGTGGTGATCTGCTTTGGAAACGTCCGCCCTTGATGGAGAGCCACCAAAGCACATCACTGCTCAGGCACTTTGGGACCACCCTGAGTAGAAGCCCATTAGTGTTGCTGTTTCATCAGAACCATCAGCTAGCTACTTTCTGCCCCACCTGTCTCTTGTGTGTGACCCGTGGGATGTCAGCCCCTGCCACAGGGGTACTTTATGTTCCTGCCCTTACTCCCTTTCCTGGGCATTCCTGCTGGCAGTTCCACCCCAGGCCAAGGCCCGGTGCCTATACTTGCCACCCAGACATGGAGCAGCAGCCTCCTCAGGGAGCACATCTCCAATCAGTGAGATACAGGACCTTATAGGTCTGTGAGAAGTACACTTTTTCACGTCAACTTGAAAAGGTGTAAAAGTGTAGCGATATAAAAAGTGTCAATTAAGTCACAGCTGGATGCTCCTTGTGGGCAGGGCTTTCTCATAAGGAGGGTCCTGGGCACCTCCCCCTCTCTTTCCACTTTCACCCTTCTGCTAGTCGCCTCTGGTTGCTGCTGCCAGTCTGGTGGTGCAGCCACCACCATGGGATCCACACGACTTTGCATCCACCGGCCTGTGACCTCCCGGCATTCGGCATCATTGCCAGGATTGCGTGAGTCTGAAGAGGGACTTATGGGCTAGCATCAGACTTATGGGCTTAAGTTGGACTGGGCTGGGATGTTTTCCTGATATATTAAGCTTCTTGATGTAAAGTTCTTTCTTATACGATGAATATCACTGTATTTGTCTCTTTAGTCAACCCAACCTAACACAAAGCCATCTCTTTCTTTTCCTCTGCAAGGTTCATCTAGAACCCCAGCTTAATTAGCATCCCAGGGAGCAATTCCCAGGTGGGAGGTGGGTGTGGGGGAATATCCAGCTGCACTGGGCTGCAGCCAGGCAGTAGCCCATCTCCATGAAACCCTGGGAGGGACTCCTCATCCTCCTCTGCTGCACCCCTTCCCTCTCTCTGACATTGCAATTCCTAAGAACGTGCCACAATAGTCCTTTGCTTCAGGGAAATCAAACTCTCCAGTGTCTGTGGGGTTGTCTGTGTATGCAAGCACAGAGGTGCGTGTCGGAATGCTGGGAGGCACTTGGTAGTGCCAAGAGTTAGTTGTCACTGAATTGGCTGCAAATCACGGTGACCCCATGTGACTGGGTCCCCGCCCACCGCCTCAGGCACTGAAACCTCAGGATCTTGCCTTGCTGCCACTGAGTCTGTCCATTGGGCTGGGTCACGTCCTGGCCCTCGCTGAGCCTTCTCTTCTGCAACGTCATGCCCAGCTCCCTCCATCGGCACAGACACATCCAGAGTGAGTGAGCCCAAATCTCAGACGATAGCCTGAGCTCCTGCCTTCCTGGTCCCTCTTCATCTGGAAGCTCTGCTGAAACCTGTCCACCAGACTGAAGCCTGCTGCCCTTGAGAAACTTGGTGCTGTGGCTCCCAGTCCCGTAGCAGACACTGACAGAGAAGGTGTGGAGGGGAGAGTATAGCATGCATGCACCTACCCCAACACTTATGAAACAGGTCCTGCTCCCCACCCCCCACCCCCACCCTTTCAGGTTATGCCTGTGAACTTCCTGGCATTCCATGGAGCCCAGTTGGTAGGTCAGTAACCACAACATCACCCCAGGCTGCTTCACGGCTCATGTCTGCCTTCTGAGATGGCACCAGGCAAGCCCCTGGCTTTAGTCCCCGGCACAATCTCAGATAAAAGGGTTCCCATCGGTGCTGCCCCAGGCAAGCCCAGCTGTCACAGAAGAGGACCGCTCCCTCCTCATGCACCTTTGGAGGCAGATCTCCAGGCCTTTCTTCCCAAGTGCCTATGGGTGGGTTCAAACTGCCAACCTTTCAGTTAGCAGTCAAGCCCTCAATCGTCCCGCGACATCCTCCCTATACATCCACAGGCCTGCTCTGGGCCTTCCTTTGACATACTCTCTGGCCTGCTCCCAGACCCCTCCCAACTCAGCCCCTCATTTCTCAATGGCCCTCAAACCTTGATGTGCTTTTAACTCCTTGACACTTAAAAATACACAAAAATCTTTGAAAGTGGCCGGTGGGCATAGACAGAAGAGAGGTTGTCACTCTTCGGCCCTGGCCGTGTTGCCTGGGCCCAGCAGTGGCTGAGGGCGAGCCTTCCCTGTTTAATGGCTGCATATCGCTGCTGGGTGGTATTGATCTGGTGGTCAATAACCGCCCCCGAGGTCTTTTCCACAAGTCGGGCTGCCAGCCAGCCTTCCACATCCTGCACTTAGGAGATCGATTTTCTTGAACCTGAAATGCAAGGCGTTGTGCATCCCCGTTAAGCTCGATCCCCCTCCAATCGTTCGCTCACCGGGTCTGCCAAGACAGCTGCGAGTCTTCAATTGATCTCACAGCACAGGGCGGTGGAGAACACTGGTCTTCGGCTGGCTTTGCACAAGCTGCCTACAAGACTTTGAAGAAGTCACGACCCTTCTTTGAGTCAAAATGAGGCTCCCCAGGGTCTCCTCAAAGTCAGGTGGACAGAGAAACACCTGGAATCTCACCTGGCCACCTCCTTTCCTGGCCCAATGAAAAGGCCCCTTCTGTGTCTGTATTCCAGGTGCTGCGGGTCCTTTCATGTTGATATATTTAGGACCAGAGTGGCCTGGAAGGCAGCCCCCAGTGACCTCCCTGGAGGTTGAAATGGTCCCACACCATTCAGCCCATCTTGGTGAGGGCTGAGCAGTGAGCTAGGGCACCATGGATGATTGATGGCCTGGCCTAGATTTCAGGCTGTCTGCTTTTCCCTCTTCTGTCTCTGCACCAGCATTCATCGGCTCAGAGGTGAGGAGAACCCCTTGGCCCCAAGTCTCGTCAACAGATGTCCCTGTTTCTTTCGTTCTGCCTTATTTTATAATTGGACACATGGCTGCAAACCTTTAAGAAATGGGCATGGTCCTTTATTGATGGACCACATGGCTGCAAGCCTTTGAGAAATGGCCAGGGTCCTTGTGGCCAAAACGTCTCTGTAGCTGGCCACTTCCAAAATCTCCCTGCCTTCACGACAATGTCAAGGCACAGTCACCATAGAGCACAGGGAGGAACTGCCCCTGTGGGTTTCAGTTTTGGCAACTCTTTAGAGAGTCGAAAGTCCTATCTTTCTCCTGGTGGGACAACTGGTGCTTTCAAACTGCGGAACTAGCAGTGGCCCAGTGCATAACTACTGTGTCACCCGGGCTCCCCTAGTTTGGGCAGAGAGGTTCCCGGTGGTCTCCTGGAGGCTGACCTCTGGCAAACTTCCTATTAGATCGGTTTGGGCTGAAGGGAAGGAGTCATCCAGCTAGTTTTGCCTTCATCCAGAGCTGGGAGTGGATTCTAGATTCATTCTCCAGGTCCCTAAACCCGAAGCCCATCTTAAAGACCATTCTCAGAAGTGCAGGGCATCTTTCTTCCAAGAATACATGGAGCACAGATCCAGGGCATGATCAGAAAGCTTTAAATAATCAGCGTAAAATGGGAATGATTTTCTCCCATTCGAGCACCTCCCTTCCTTCTCCCTGCCACCGAGTCCACCCACATCGGCTCATCTCACTGCTGCCCAGTCCGTTCTGACGCAGACAGCGGGCCCAGCTGCCCCTGCGGCTTTCTGACACTCTCATCCTTTACAGGAGTAGAAGCCTCATCTTGCTCCCTCGGAGCTGGATGGTCGTTTTGAAGCGTTGACCTCGAGGTTAGCCCCCCAACATGTAACTGCTATGCCACTAGGGCTCCATTGCCGACTTCTAGTGCTTCTATGGGACAGGGTAGCTCTTTATGGGGGAAGAAAGCTCCACCTTTCCTTTGAGGACTGGCTGCTGGTTTCAAAGTACTGACCTTTGAGTTTGCATCCCAACAGGCTCGACTGCTGTACTCCATCCACCAGGGCTCCAAGTAAGAGCACAGGACATCGACGAGGTGTGTGTGTGTGTGTGTGTGTGTGTGTGTGAGGGAGGGGTGGGGGAAATGATGATGCCAACATCTCTGAAAAAAGAGTAAGATTAGGGCTCTCACCCTCCCCTCTGAACTGCACGCCATTCCCTCCCCGAATTATCAGAAAGATTAAATGCCCCCATCTATGTGGCTTTCTTCAAACATCAGAGGCACTTGTGTAATTTTTGCTTTTCCTTTTTTGGCTTCCATTGTTCGGCTGATAGAGCTGGGGGTGGGGTTGGCTGAAAGACCTGCTTATCAGCCCTCTTTGTCCAGGCGAGGCTGCCCAGCCACTTGGGACGCATGGCCTGCCAGCAACAGTAGGCCCCTCCCACTGTTGGGCTGATTGCTCTGTTACCTCCTCACGGATTCATCACTTCCGGCTGCTTGCAGCCGATCCAGAGGCTCTTCTTATAGCTCCCTGCGCCCGAGGCCACAGTAACTGTTTACAGGACTCAAAAGCCTCATCCGGAGAAGCACTTGGCAGTTTTGAACTGCCAACCTTTTGCTCAGCAACCCAATGAGTAACCTCTATATTACTAGGCCTCTCTCTTTTATTTATTTATTTTGGTGTGTGTGTGTGTAGGGGGGGTCGGCCCAATTTTTCTGACACATTTGCACACGGCACCATTTAACTCTTCCCTTCATAATTGACACAAGCGAGTCCAGGGTTTTCCTGTTGTTTGTTCCCTCCCATTTGCTAGCTCAGGCATCTCCTCTGAAGTGCCCATCGTGTCGCCTCCTGCGTCTACCCGACCCAACCCCCCTGTGCCACCACTTCACGTGGGGGTCAGGACTGCGCTCCACTGTCCTCGCCCCTTCTTTGACTTCCAGAAGTCCCCAAGCCTTTCCTTTTGTTTCTTTTTAAAATCATTTTATTGGGGGTTCATGCAATGTGTCAAGCACATCTGTACATTTGTTGCCCTCATCATTATCATTCTCAAAACATTTTCTTTTTACTTGAGCCCTTGGTATTAGCTCCTCATTTTCCCCTCTCTCCCTCCCTGTTCCCTCTTCCCTCATGAACCCTTGATAATTTATAAATTATTATTATTATTTTGTCATGTCTTACACTGTCCGACGTCTCCCTTCACCCACTTTTCTATTGACCATCCCCCCAGGGAGGAGGTTATATGTAGATCCTTGTGATCGGTTCCTCCTGTCTACTCCACCCTCCTGGTATTGTTTCTCTCACCACTGGTTCCGAAGGGATCATCTAATCATCTATCCTGAATCCCCCATGTTTCCAGTTCTTATCTGTACTCGTGCACATCCTCTGGTCTAGCCGGGGTTGTAAGGTAGAATTGGGGTCATGATGGGGGAGAAGGGAGCTACTAGGTCTTCTCTTTGGCTCATGGCAACATCATCTTTCCCTCTGTTCCACCTTTACATGGGCTCCAGATATCCAGGTTTTGCCAGATCGTGTTTCCCCCATTTCCAGAGGAGGAAATGGGCATAGACAGAGGGGGCACGTGTGGCTACTACCACTTCTGAGCTGGGTGGGTGGGGCCGGGCTGCAGACTCCATGGGATGGCCTCTAAGCCTCTGCCCAAGGCTCACATACCTCTTCCCCAGCCTGACCCTCACCACTGTTCATTTGGCTTTAACTCATGGCGACCCCATGTGTGACAGTAGATTAGTTCTCCAGGGTCAGCTTGGCTGTGATATTTTGGAAAGAAAATGGCCAGGCCTTTCTTCAAAGGTGCCCCTGGGTGGATTAGCACCTTGGCTAAGATTTCTGGTGCTAACCATTTGTGCTCTAAGAGCTGCAAACCGTCCAAGACCCAAAGGGCTGGATTAATGACCAGCAGAGAATAGCTGACCTCTGGATGAGCCCTGGTGGCACAGTGATTATGCATTGGGCGGCTAACCCCAAGGTCAGCAGTTTGAAACCACAGCTGCTCCTTGGGGAAAGACTGGGTTTCCGACTCCCGTAAGCAGTTGCTGTCTCAGAAGCTCATGCATGGGGTCCGTGCTACCCTGCACTATGGGGCACTACACATCAGCATCAACTACATAGCAACAAATTCTGGAATTTGCCCCCTGTTCTCGGGCTGCGCTCCTTGCTTCTCCTTGGCAAGTCGCTGTCCACAGAGCTTCCAGTGCAGTCCTTGTCGATGACAGTTATCAATGCCGTTCCTCTGCTCAGTCCTGTCCAAAGCACCCCCTCATCCAGAAGCTAAAAGCCACACCCCTCCCACATTCTGTCTCCCATCCTATGGCCCTGACCTCTCTCTACACGCTCCTCCCCCTCCAGTCACATGCCCCTTGCACAGACGACCCCAGGGTGCTCACGGAGAGACTGTGCTGGTGCCAGAAGAGTCCTTCCCTGGGTTGAGCCAGGCCGTGGCTCCAATGCCACCTTCTCAGAAAGGGGATCTGGAACCCGCTGAAGCCCTCTGCTCCCTCTCCTTGGACCTGTTCGCCCCCTAGGCCCTGCTCTGCTCCTCTTCAGGGAACCATCACATCTAGCAGCAATTGGCATGCTGGGAGGGCTCCTCAGTTTAAGGTCTCTCTCTGTATCTCACCACCCCCCACCCCGGAAGCTTAATTTATTGCAATAGCCCCAATGCCTCACTCAGGGCCTGTGTGCAGCAGGCAGTGGATGGGTAGAATGAAGGGCTCTTTCCTTGTGCCCCTGCAGCCTCAGTGTCTAAGCTCAAATCGATGCCAGAGTAGTGGCATCTCATGCACCCTTAAGAGTGGCAAGGTGGGGGGGCGGACCCCAGCAACACCTCTTCTCTTCTTCCTCCTCCTCCTCTTCCGATGGAGGTGAGGGCTCTGCAGGAGTCCCGGCGTGTAGTGCTTATATGTTGTCCTCCAGCCCACATCGCACGGTAGGCTGTTGAAAGCCACCAGCAACTCCGAGGGACAAAGACTGGGCTTTCCACCCGGGCCGCTGTGAGTCGGCTTTGACTCGGCGGCAGTGAGTTTGGTCTGTGTTGATCAATAGCATAACGCCAACACTGTGAACTAAGCCTCTTATGGTGGGGAAGTCTGTGGCATGAGCACACCCATGAGTGTGGGCTACCACCGCTTTGACCATGTTCCCAAATGCCCTCATCAGCCCAGCAGGAAACACAGCACAGACACTCCCTGGCTCCCCCATCTCCCAGCCCCAGGCAGACACTAATCTACTCGCTGTCTCTGGGGACCTGCCTGCCCCACTTCCACAGATGGATTCGTGCAATATGCACGCCCTCTTTGGTGCCTGCCTCCTCTCCCTTAGCAGAGGGTTTGTGAGGCTTCTTGATGTTGATAGGAGAACTCATACTGCATTCCTTTTGATGGCTGTGTGCTATTCCTTGAGAGGGAGTCTTCTTCCAGGTGGACAACAGGGGCTCATTCCCTGCAGGGCTTCCTCTGAAAGCAGGCAGGCAGATATGGGCTGTGTGAATCAAATTCACAGAGAAAGAGGAATGAGGGGGGAAAGAGGGAGCAAGGAAGGAAAGATACAAGAAGGTGGGAGCTGGGGAGGGCAGGGGACCACACGGAGGGAGGAAAGACTAAAAGGAGGAGGAAGGAAGTGGAGAGAAGGGAGAAGAGGGTGAGGAGAAGACAAGAGAGAAGGAGCCGAGGACACAAGGAGAGAGAGATAGAGAGAGAATAAGAGATAGGCTCAGGGAGGGCAGTTATGAAGTCATTAGGGCGCCCAAACCATACACAAGGATCACAAAACAGACAACTACATCAATGCGCATGAGGGGGGTTGGAGTGGAGACCCGAAGCCCATCTGGAGATAACTGGACATCCCCCCACAGAAGGCTTATAAGGAAGGGATGATTCAATCAAACTGCAGTACAGCACGAATGAAACACATTTCATTCCTCTAGTTCCTGAGTGCTTCCTCCCCCACCTCCTACCACTACCATGACCCAGTTCTATCTTGCAAATCTGGCTAGACCGGAGAATATGCATTGGTACAGATAAGAGCTCTTGACACATGGAATTCAGGACAAATAACCCCCTCGGGAACAATAGTGGGACTGGGATATCATGAGGGATGGCCAGGGAAGAGAAGAGGAAGGAAGGGGGAATCCATCACAAGGTTGGCTAGATAGCACCGCCCAACGGGACATATAACAGAAATGTGGGTGAAGGGAGACAATGGACAGTATAAGATACAAAATCACAATAACAATATAAAACTGATCAAGGATTCACGAGAGTGGGAGGGGAGAGAAGGGGAAAAAGAAGAGCTTATGCTGAGAGCTCAAGTAGAAAGTGTTTTGGAAACGATCTTGGCAGCATATGTACAAATAGACTTGATATGATTGATGAATGGAATATTGTAAGAGCTGTAAGAGTCCCAGTAAGACCTCTTTAAAAGAAACATCACCAGAATTGGGGCTGAGTAGACCCACATGAGGCTGAGGCCTGTAGTTCCTTGCCTGTCCAGTCCCCATCACCTCCTTCTTATGGTTTTCCACTGTCCTTTGGAGAGTGTGATGAATTCAGAGTATTGGGAGTGGCTCCTCTATCCATCGCCTCTGTAGCTTGCACCAAATGACCCTAAGGTATGGAGGACTCTAACTCAGAGACTGGTCATGTTGTCACTCTGTGGAGTCATCTCAGAAGCAGGCACAGAGGCTCCCATGGCCATCAAGACAAATGAACTTCCAGTGAAGCATGTGCAAGATGCTTATCTGAGGTAGAGGAGGCTCCAGCAGAGGAGCCGTGCCAAGACCATAAGGCAGAGTGAGCAGGCTCCCTCGCCATTGCGATGAGTCAAGCTGAGTGCCTGAAGGTAGGAGGAGACTGGCTTGTAAAATGAGGTCCCCTCAGGGCATGGACCAGTGTCAAAGGAGCTTTGTAACACTTGCCAGAACAGGGCAGAGGTCAAGGGACTATGTAGCAGATAGGCCGAGGACCAAAGAAACATGCCTCCCACCATGGCTGAGACGAGGCTCATCAGACCACAGAACTGTATCCTGTCTGTTTTCTGATCCTGACTTGAGTAAGGAAAAGGAAGGGTGGAGGCAGGCCTGATTTGTTGCAGAAGATTGTTCAGAGGTTAGACATGGCCCCAATAGTTCTCCTGCTAGGCTGCCCTGTGTCAGACACACCGTTTCTGACCCTTTCGTCTTCTCTGGGAACAGCTCTGCAGGGTATGGACCTGACAAGCTGCTGCCCAAACCATTTTCTGCCCAGCTGCCAGCCCTGTACTTGCACTGGGATACTGAGACAAGCCGGGATAAAGGTGCCAGCCCCAGTTGGAGGAGTTTGGGTGAGCCTGTGGCCTCCTTCCCCCCACAGGATAGGGCTTTCTGGGGATGGTTTCATTAGATACAGGGAGCCTTGTTTCCTCCATAGCTGGGAGAGCCAGTCTTTCACATCTGGGGCTGAACTTCTGTCCAATTGAAATATTGACTCCTTTCGCGCTGAAAGACTTCTGAAGTCCAGGGTTTGTGTTCCTTGAACAGTTTGGGACATTACGGATTTCTCTTTGATTCTAGCTGGTCTGCTAAGGGATTTTTTTCTTCGCTCCTCCCTGTTTGGCCCTGGCCAGGGTTTGCTCCGTGGCTGGTTCACAGAGGGACCTCACAGAGGTTGAGGGTTTCTTCAAGGACCCACAGCTGCCCACATGTAACTCTGGTCTGGGGTGCGTAGTGCAGCGAGGACCAAGCCCGCTCCTACAGAGAAGGGTGCAGATACCATGGCCTCCAGGTGGGTTGCCTCTCCCGCTTTGGCCCCCCACTGTGAATCTGGGCCCTCCACACAGCCTGTAGACAAGGCGTCTCGGCCCTAACATGCCAAGCGATTCTCCCGAGGGCAACATTCTTTGATTGATTTTGAAACGGTGACAGTAAAACGGTTAATAAAAACCCGATTGATCTCTACAGAGGTGCTTTCCATGCGGCACAGCCCCGGCTGAAATGAGTGCTATCCATCACGCAGGCTCGGCAGTCTGGCTGGCAGCGCCTCCCACCAGGGGCCTTGGGACCCTCGCCAGACTCCAGCAAAAGTCCTCCCTCCTCACCCGCCATCCCCCCTTCAGCTTTGCTCTACACGGAGATGCCTGCCTGTGCCCCGCCTTCTGTGGTCCCGAGCCAGAGGCTGCTCCACTCCGGGAACCTGCTGGAAATGCAAATCCATGTGGTAAGTCGTGTGCGGCTGGCCCTGGGGGCAGGGGATTGAATCCACCAGCTGGTCCTCTGAAGCAAAACGAGGCTCTCTGCTTCAGAGGGGTGATACAGCCTCAGAAGGCCTCTGGCTCAGGTCCACATGCCCTAGAGAGTCCCCTGAGCCAGACTCCACTCCTTGGCGGTGGGTTGGTTTGGCTTGTTTTATCCCTGCTTGCTGATCTGCTGTTCTTGGCGGTGAGACCAGCTCTCTGTGTTCTCCCAAGACACAGTTCAGTGGTGGCATTCCCGTCTCCCCGAGGGGCACTCAGGCCGGATTCTCAGCTAAAAGCAACACCACACGTGGGTCAGGGAAGGCCAGAGTTGGTTGCTGTGATGCTGAGCAGGTTCCAGGATCAGGGAGACTAGGAAGAAAGACCTGGCCATCCACTTAGGAAAACCCCAAGGATCACAGGAGTCCAAGCCACACCCAGCAATGGGATATGCAGGTGTCCTTTTCTTCTGTTGGTCACGGGGACACCTCGAGTCAGGCCAACTGGACAAGAGGCAAGAACAACCACCACTGCCAGGATTTCTGATTCAAGTTCAGGCTTCAGGACCTACCTCTGCTCTAAAGGCTGCCTCCACACTTGGGGGTGGTAGTGGTGGGGAGGTGTCTTTAGACACCCAGTAGTTTAAAATGTCCCTGTGTTGGGCTGGGTTGACTAACGAAACAAATCCAGTGTGAGAAAAAGCTTTATATCAAGAGGTAAGCATACTCCAAGAAAACATCCCAGCCCAGGCCAACTCAAGTCCATAAGTCTGATACTAGTCCTTAAGTCCCTCTTCACGCTCATGCAACCACAGGCAAGGATGCAGAATGCAGGAAGATCACAGGCTGGTGGGTGCAAAGTTGTGTGGCTCCAATGACAGTGGCTCTGGCAATAGCAATCGGGGTTGGTCAGCAGGAGGGTGAAGGCAGAGAGGGGGAGCCCTCCCTATGGGTAGTTCCCTAACATAAGGAGTCACCATCAGGCTGTGACCTGATTGACAGGCTAAACCCCACCCCTACACTTTCATATAGCTTCTCATCGACATGACATGTAACTACCACAGTCCTCTTTCCTTCTCTCCAAACATGTCTGTCAATTCCAGACTACATATCTGATCCACGATGCACAGGGACCTATCCTGGAATGGAGGACAGAAGAATCAGGGCCGGGACCTACCCCCAAACCTTCCTCCTGGGTCAGGGAAGCGGGCATAAGAAGCCAGACAGTGTCGTGGTGCAGAGTTCTAGAGTCAGGATGCCTGGGATCAGGTCCCAAGTCTCCGCCAGATGAGCCCGGTGACTTGGAGGGCATCATTTGACCTCTCTATGACCACTAGGAAACTGGCTGTTCTGTCCTTTCTCGAGGTATGTTTGAACGCCAGGTCTTTCGATTAGCAACAGAGTGCTTAAGAAGTGTGTCACAAAGGAGCCCTGTTGGCACAGTGTTCACGCATTGGGCTGTTAGCCGCAAGGTTGACAGTTCGAAACCACCAGGGGCTCCATAGGAAACGTGCATCACCAAAGCAGACAACCACATCTCTCTCCCACTGTGCAAGGGTTGGGCTCACACTGCCATGCCGAGCTCTTGAGCCCTGGCATGCAGAGTGAAGGGGAAAAGAGGTTTAAGAGACTTGCTCCCTTGGGACAACTGGCTTCCCACATTTTAAAAAAATAGAGCAAAGAGAAAGCGGTTGCTGCTCAGGTGATTCTGATCTACGAGAGCTCATGTGTCACGGAGCGGCACCATCCCGGTAGGCTTTTTCGCTGTAGTCGTTACAGAAGAAGCCGACCTTCTGGCCTGTCTCCTTACCTTCTCCTATGCACAGCAGCCTGGAAGGACTGAGTGGAGCCTTCTCAGATGGTGTCCAAGGCTGTAGGCCTTTTAGGAGAAGACTGCCTGCTCTGTCTTTCTCCAAGCAGGTTCAAACTGCTGACCCTCTGCTTGGCAGTAGAGAGTTTACCCACTGTGCCGCCAGGACTCCAGTCACCTACTACGTTGAGTGTCAACCCTGTGGTGTGGCCCCGGGAGGGCTCCTTAAGGAGCAGGAAATCCTATAGTGAGGGTGGGGATGGGGAGGTGGCTTCCTCCTCCCCTCCTCCCTCTGGGTGGGATCCCTCTGGGTAGGGCAAGAGTGCCACACTGGGTTGAAGGTGCAGCAGCAAGAATTCTGGCTTCACCCCTTCCCAAGGCTGTCCCGAGGTCAGCCTCCCATCTGTAAGCAGCACTTCAGTCCTCTCGGAAGCCCAGGGCAGAAAATCTCCAGAAAGGGGACGAAGGGATGCGGAATGAGTCCTACAGCCCTTGCCAGCAGGCCGTGTGCTGTAAAGGTAGACTGCCCACAATGCATTAGCCGACTTTGTCAGGGAAATTGCTTTCCCCCGGCATCATTTTTTATGTGATTGTTCAATAAAATAATTATTGATGGCCTCATCCATTTAAGTCACAATCAAAACAGCAGGCAGCAGGGGACGGCCCACATTATATCACCAGAGCGAGAACTCCTTTCTATCAATTCGCAAATACATTCACATGGAGGTGAAAAATTATGCCAGCTAGGATCAAATATATCAGAGGCTGGAAGTCAGGGGGGAGCAGACTGGGGTCTGAGGGATTTTTTTCATTTTTTTTTTATCAGTGAAAGGGGTGGGAGGCCAGAGCTGAGTCCTCTGCCTGTGAGCAGGCACCCGTGCAGGGGAGCTAAAGTCCCCGTCTGCCCAGGACACGGAGGGAGCAGAATACCCTGGAGGCAGGCAAGCAAAGGGCAAAGGTCATGCCGGGGAAGGAAGGTGGGGGCGTGTGCGTTAGACAAGACTCCGAAGGAAGCACTGACGACCTACATCTGAAAGCTCAGCCTTGAAAATCTGGGCAGAGCCATCGTCCACCTGGGACAGACCTAGGACCATCAAGAGTCAGGAGGGGCATACCAGCCACAAGCTTTGTTGTTGATGTTTGTCTGCCTCCCCAGACTCACTGCGATGGAGTCAGTTCTGACTCACAGCAACCCAGTTGGACAGAAGCGGGCTGCCCCTGTGCCTTTCTGAGCTTGCCATTCTTCATATGACTAGAAAGCCACATCTCTTTCCAGAGGCTCAGTTGGTAGTTTCAAACTGCTGGCCTTGTGTTTGTCAGTGTCACATACAACGCACTGTGCCACCAGAAAAGCACAGATGTTACTTTGAGGATTAAAGTGAATCTGGCCCAAGACATGTTTTTTTTTCTGTCACCTCATACCCAGGTGAAGTTGGACATTGAAAAAGAGGAGACCGAAGAAGAATCCGTGTGTTGGATTTTGGTGCTGGTGAAGAACACTGAAAGTATCCTGAATCGCCCAGAGAACAAGCAGATCTGTCTTGGGAGAAGTGCAACCAGAATGCTCTTTAGAAACAAGGATAGCACAACTAACTTCGTCTCGGGTCCCTTGCCGTGCTATCAGCAGGCATCAGGCCAGAAAAAGGACATCATGCTTGGTAACGTGGAGGGGCAGCAAAGTGAGGCAGGCCGTCGATGAAGTGGATGGAAAGTGGTTGCCACAACAAACACAAACATGACAATTGTGAGGATGGTTCAGGACGGGGTGGGGTCGGTGCTATGTGTTGGCGTGGACTCGACTGCCCTTAATAATCATAGCACCTGGAGTTGCTGCGTGACACATATGAATGACGTGCTTGGGGTCTACCCAGAGACACTGCAGGAGAAGTGTCAGGTGATCTACTTTTGAGAAGACATCTGCTCTGATCCCCATGAACTTGTCATGGCTCAGACGTGGCCCAAGAACAGGAGGTAACTGTGATAGGCAGGAGACTGGCTCACAGGGGTGCCCCACCAGGCGTTCCTCAGAATCCACATAGGTTGGACAGATGAGGGGAGGGGAAACTGGTAGAATTTGAGGCATCCTGGGGAGGGAGAGGGAGGGAGGGGAGAAGAGAGAGGGGGCGATTGCTACGTGTCACCCCATCCCTTGTCCTGTGCTAGGTGTTTGCTTTCAACAATGACATTTCATTCTCCGAAAGGCAGGCCTGGGTCACCCCAGGGCTGAAAAAGGAGGGTATTCCTTGAAAGTGACAGAGGGTAATTGTTAAAAAAAAAAACACCAAAATTTTATTGTGAAATTGATGGTTTACAGAATGCATCAGTTTTCCATTCAACAATTCGTACACATTTTGTTTCATGTCATTGATTGCAATTCACACAAGAGGTATCCTTTCTCCCACTTCCTCCCTGTGTCTCCTGCTTCCATTCCTCCTCCTATCCTAACCCTTCTGAACTCTGTTCTTGGAAAATGCTGTCCTTTAGAGATTCCATATTTGTAGATAGTCTCATTGGCACACAACTCACATATGATACAATTTAAAAGTTAAATCATACCACTGAGCTGTGCAATCATTGCCATCATCAATTTCAGAACACTTTCTCCTTTCTTGTACTCATTGCTAGCTCCGCATTTCCCCCAAAGTACTATCTCTGTAGATTTACCTGTCCTGGACGACATGTACCTACAAACTATGCAAACCAAGAACAAGGAACAAGCAAAACAACCCCAACAAGGACAAAACAAATCATAGAAAAACTTCAATTGTAAAGAAAGCAGAAAATACTAATAACTGAAACAATTTTGAGATAAGTCAAACTGCAGCTCAAATGATCAAGTGTTACATTTCAACCTCAACCTAGCTACATCATCCATAGTTGATTTTATGAAACTCTCTGTCTGATAGCAAGGCTATTCACATGTCTGCACTATGACCAGATGCACTTTAGTCCATGGGGGTACCCCACAAATGGATCTTGGGCTTCCACTCTCCTCCATAGCCTTCTGCAAATGAGATGTTGAGAATGGGAGCTCTGATACCATTCCCTCCTTTGACTTGGGTTTTATTATCTGCAGTCCTTGGATCACACAGGCTGGTGTGCTTCTTCCCTGTGGACCTAGCTGATGCCTCACTTGTATGGATGCTTGTTTGAAGACAATATTTAGGAGCCTGGACACTATTCTTTCTGGTCACAGGGCACCATAAGGAATGCACGAATGCAGAGGAATGCACGATTCCCGAAGTTACTCTTCCCCTTTGGACCGGTCACATCCTTTGGCTGGAAATTGAGTCATAGGGGTGCGTTTAGTTCCTGGGCTGACGGGTGACAAAGGGCCAGGGTCTTGGGGGGGGGGGTGTCCCACCTGCCTCTATTTGACCGGTCAGCCTGGCCTCTTAAAAAATGGTTGTGTTTGTTTCACATCCTCACCCACTCTACATTGCTTCTAATGTAATCCCTTTCGGAGCAGTGGGTAAGGGTAGCTGGGCACCTTCTGGTTCATCTGATCTCAGGGCTGTGGAGGTTGATGCAGGACTGAGCTTCACATGAGAACTCCTGATGCCAACTTGTGCACTGGGGTAATCTCCATATTCACTGAATCTGGATTTGGGATGTATGAAACTGTGTAATATGACGTAGTCTTCCGAGTCTCATTTCTTGCATTTAGCAGAATCTTTTCACAGTTCATCTGTGTTGCAGCATACATCAGCATCCTGTTCCTTTTTTATTTTAATTTTTTTGGGGGGGCATCACTGCCCTCAGGTGGTGGGAGTAGGAGGCCCAGCCTTTGCTCCGTGGAGCTGGAATCGAACCTCCATTCCAGTGGGCCACAGTCGCGCGCACAACCACTACGCCACCGGGGCTCAGCCCCCATCCCATTCCTTTTTATTGCACCATTCCGAATATTCCACTGCATGGACGGACCCCATCTTGCTTACCTACTCATCATTTGATAGACCTTTGGGTTGTTTCTACCTGGTGGCCGAGTGGCTTTCAAGTTGGGCTGTTCACAGCAAAACCAGCAGTTCAAAACCACCAGGTGCTCTGTAGGAGAAAGAGGAGGCGGCTTTCTGCTCCCTAAAGATTAGCAGTCTTGGGACGCCATGTTGGGCGTGGGGCTTGCCACTCGATCATAGTGGCTCTCAGTGTGTCAGAATCACCTTAATGGCAGTGTAGTAATGCTTCAGCTATACTGAATAGTGCTGCTAGGGACATTTATAGGCATGTTTTCAATAATGTATTTATAAAAAAAATGTATTGGGGGGATGCTGGTGGCACAGTGGTTAAACACCAGGCTGTTACCCTGAAGGTTGACTGTTGAGACCCTCCCCCTCCCCCCCAAGGCTCGGAGAGAGAAACACCTATTACTCTCCTCCTGTAAAGATTGTAGCCATGTAACGAGGGGCCCCGTTTTCGCCATCCCTGAGTGAGGGAAATCCACTGCCCACAACCTAGTAACAGACCGCAGCCACAGACAGTGCAGGCGCCGATTGGTTAACCTGGATGGGGAAGTGGAGCAGGTCCAGAGCAAGGGCCCCGTGCTTGCTGGGTAGGGGGTTTTGTTTGTTGGTGTTTGAAGAGTGATGAGTTTTGCTGAGGCACCAGAGTTGTTTTGAAATGGAGAACTCACAGGGAATGGAGAAGATATAAAGGTGAGGGACCCTCTGGGTCATGGGGGCAGCATGCGCCTGGCTGGGCCCTGGTGGACTGTGGACTCCAACGCTGACCTGCAGGGCTACCCGCAGAGCCTCGTGCATTGAGGATGGTCCCAGCACACCCGAGGCCAAGGCCAGGTCTGCCCCTCCTTCTCTCCCACAGAAGGCTGCATCCATCCGCAATCATATTCCTGGCTATGCCTCCTAAAGGTGGCAACCTGGAGATAAAATTCAGCACCCCTGAAGCTTAACCCACGGCACCAGCAGGACTCCATGATCATATATCATCACTCCCAAAGCTCATACAAGGGACCTCTGTGCTGTATGAACGCTCTGCGTGTCTGGATAGGGCATAAAACCACGCTCCTGGACATCGGCGAGTGGATTCAGACTCAGGGTGACCCTGTAGGACAGGGTAGAATCACCCCTATGAGTTTCTGAGACTTTAATTCTTTTGGGGAGTAGAAAGCTCCCCCCTTCTTTCTCCTGGGCTATGGGAATACAAGTGTCGAAAGCTACTCGCACACAGACGCGCCTGCAGACAGATGAGGAAGGCAGCACTTAGCACATTCGTGCTCAGGTCAGTCAGTCCTGCACGGACCGCAGCACGGGGTTGTGGACACTGTCCTCACTTGCCGCAAGACAGAAACTGCTGACAGAGGCCACGTAGGAGAGACAGCATGGGGTGGGAGCACGGAGTCTTGAGCATTCCATTACACACCTTTCTGAAAGGAACACATTGTTTGTGTGATGAGAGTGTTATGTTTAAAGTAAGTCCTGTGGTGAAAGAGGGTCTATCTGAATGGTGGAGGCGGACTCTGTTTTCTTTCCTTTCTTAAACAAGAGCAACAGCATCCCTTTCTAAAACCACAGCCGACTCACTCCAGAAGCAGCATGGAAGTCCATGGAGTTGTCCCTGTATGCTTCCTCCTATGAAGAGTTTCACAGGTCTGCCCCTTCCCACCCCCCTCCCCATCTGCTCTGTCAAGGGCTGTGGGGGCAGGTCCTTCTTACCTATAAACCAGCCCACCTCAACTGCCCCTTGGGCCACTGGGAGGTTCAAGTCATGATGGGAACTCGTCAGCTGAAGATTCAACCTACCCCCGCCCCACACATGATAAACAATTCTAGAAGCTGAAAGATGCCAAATAAAACTGCAGGGTCAGAGAAACCCCAGAGGTGAAACTGTGCTGGGCACCCCCTGTGACAAAATGGGGTCACAAAGCAGCTGTGATGTGCCCTTGGTGCACACTGCAGAGCTCTGGGTGACATGGGGGGTGGGGGATCCTGCACTCAGAGAGCAGACATATAGATGAGGAAGGAGAGGTTTTTTCCAGCCAGGGATCCAGAGACCGCTACTGGTGTGGTGGGTAAGGGTAGCAGGTGACTCCACAGAGGGTTCCAGAAGAAGTTCAGAGAGGCCAAGTGCGTGAGAATGGAGGGTACCCCATTGATTTTTTCAGAGACCTGAGCTACTAATCCAAAAATCATGGATTTGAGTCCACCAGTCCCTCTTTGAGAGCCAGATGCAGCCTTCTTCCACCCGGCTAGAGTTACAGTCTCAGAAGCCCACAGGGGCAGTTTATGCTGAGCTGCGGGGCCGCCGTGTGTTAAGATGGACTTGGTGGCAAAGAGCGTTGTTTTGTTTTATTTTTATTTTATTTATTTTATTATTTTGGGTTGAGGGAGGGGGGGATAGGTCCAAGCAGCATCCCCCAGTGCCTGAGCTGGAGTCTAGATCCCTACAATCAATCCTCCACGACAGACGGACCGCATAGAAAACCGTGCACCTAGTGATCTAATAGAAAAGAATGTGCGGACATTTTCTCACTGTGGGTAGAAACTACAGGTTCTATTGATGCCCTCTTTTGCCCCCTCCTCCACCCCTCCCCATCCTGCATTAGGTGGCCTCCAGGCCAGTGCTGTGCCTGTCATACCACAGGTGTTCCCAGGCATGGGGATTTCCTCCCTCTACCTCTCTCCCTCCATGGCCAATCGGTAACTCACAGAAGGATCACTCACCATGCCTCTCTTTGAAGAAAGACCACTTGGGATTACCTGAAGTCCCCCCACACTGGGGTCAATGATTAGTGTCCTGAAGCCTTAGCCACTGGACAAAACCCATCTGTGACTGAGAAACTTCCATGGGAGCAGCCCCTTCCAGGGACATAGCTGCCAAGCCGGGGCCCAGCAAGAGAAAGAAAGCTGCTGACCATCACACAGGTCACCAGTGGGTAGCCAGACTGATCTGACCCTAATGCAGGCTTCTTAGTAATCACCCCTGAGGGTGGGGGTGCGTCTGAAGACTAAGAAGCAGCCTCATCTGCCCATCAATTGTGGAATAGCACTGAATTGTTAACTGGAAGGTTGGTGGTTCAAGTTACCAGCTAATCCAAAGGAGAAAGAGGTGCCTGTAAGGACTGACAGTGCCAAAAACCCTATGAGCATTTACTTCTGTCCTTCGGGGTGTCTGGGAGCCCTGGTGGCGTAGTAGTTGTGAATCGGGCTGTGATCTTCAAGTCAGCAGTTGGAACCAGAAGTCTTCGCCCAAGAGGAGGGCGAGGCTTCCCAACCATGAAGAGTTACAGTCTGGAAAACTCACAGGAGCAGGTCGACTCTGGCCGAGAGGGTGGCTATGAGGGAGTTTGGGGTTTTCTTGTGGCTTCTGTGAGTCGGCAAAGACTGAGTGGCAATGACTTCTTGGCATAAGAGGGGATGGCCCTGGGGAATTTAAGCAGTCTGGCTGGAGTGGGCGGGGTGCGGGGGCACCCCAGACTGGCAGCGCTGTGGTCTATAGAGGCTCTGTCTCATACCTGTGCCCCCTGGGTGCTCACAAAGCACTTTCCCACCATTAGCTCATGCCCTCAGGAGATGGGCAAGTGCCAGCTCAGGCCGCCCAGAGTGCAGTGGGCGGTGAGGTCTGAAGTCGGAGTCCAGCAGGTGCAGTGGGTCCTGGAAATGAGGGCAGGCCTGAAACAGAGTGAGGGGCTCAGGGTATGTGCCCCAAATTTGCAAGATGATTGAGGAGGAGATGCTTTAGGGTCAAATGCCAGGTCAAGGGACTGCCACCAGGATCACGTGAACAGCTTCCCACAAGCCAGTGGAGTCCCAGTCCTTCTCTGCCTTCACTGGGACCCAGCCCTGCCTGTCAGAAGGACGTGGCCCTGGCCGTCCTCACTGCCCAGCACTCCATGTCTCTCAGAATCAGTGACTAAGCTCCCTGGAGTAGGAGGACCTCAGAGAACACAGTAAACACCGTGTGGGAGCAAACACCTGTTTATCCAGCCGACACCGCCTCTTCAGTGCAGGCCCCGACCTGCAGGAGGCCCTCGTTGAAGCCATAAACCCCAACTCTGATCCTCAGCCAGCCAGGAGCCCTGAGGGGGGAAGGAAGCTAGGGCAGGGGAGAGAGAGGAGTCAGTCGCTGATCAGGAGGGCAACAATGAGGAAGAGAGGGGTGAGGGTGGTCTATCCTGAGGAGAACAGACACAAGGCCCAGACAGCCCCCATTCAAGAAGGAGCCGCTCGCCCCAAGCCTTGGGATGGAGGCGAGTGTGCCCAGGGGAGTCTGTTGTTGCTCTTCGGTGCCAGGACACCGAGCCCATGGCTGCGGCCAGTGTGTCCACCCAGCTCACCGAGGATCTTCCTCTCCTTTGCCGCCCCTCCCTTTACCAAGCATGATGTCCTCCGGGGACTGGTCTCTCCCGACACGTCCAAAGTGTGCAAGGCACAGTCTAGCCCTCCTGGCCTCCCAAGACAGGCGGGTTTATCCTGCCTGTTAGAAGTCCTCGGTGCTTGCAATATGCTTCTCCAGCGCCACAATTTCAGTGCATCCATTGCTCTACGGTCTTCCTTATTCAATGTCCAACTTTCCCAGGACTATGAGGTCGTGGAATCTACAGTGGAGCCTACAGCCTCCAATGCTTCCTCTGCAGGTGGCAGTGGAAGGACCCAGAATAGAGGGGGGGGGGAGCTGGAGGGAGGTCCAGGCTTTAGTTCCCCCAGCCTGGAGCAGGAGCAGCAGGAAGGGAAGCACGTGGTCTCCCTGGTCTGCCGCATCAGCTGTAGGCCAACTTCTTCTGGGCGCTGGGCATCCCCTTCACTTTGGATCCGGCTAGACCATGCACATCATCCTGCATGTGCACACCCACACCTGCATGTCCACGTCACTCACTCACTCATTCCTTCCAGAGACCAGCGAGTAAGAGCCACAGAACTGTTGTGATGAGAATCATAGAAACCTCCCTTCAGCAAAACAAAGATCATCAAAATATGAAGGAGTTCTGGTGCTCTAGTGGTTATGTGTTGAGCTGTGATTCATAAGGTCAGAAGTTTGAAACCACCAGCCGCTCTATGGGAAAAAGATGAGGTTTGATACCCCCATAAACAGTCACCTTCTCAGAAACCAAAGGGGCAGTACTACCTGGTCCTCTCGGGTAGGACTGTCCTATGAGTCCACATGATCCAATGGCAGTGAGTTTGGGTTTGAGTTGGTTTTTCAAAACATGAAGTTTCTCAGCACTCCCCACCCCATCTCCACCTGTAAGCTTGGAAGGTGGTGGTCCCACCTCTCCGACTCTTCCCCGAGGAATCTGTGATGGCACCACATCTAAGCAACAGCCTGCGGGAAGGGGGGAATCCTCGAGGGCTCCAACGATGCTTCCTGGAAATGGTTTTGAGTTTGGGGGAACACGAGGAAGGTTGGAAAGATAAGTTGGGGGCTGGAAGGTGGCTGTGGTCAAGTTTCCCAGAGAAATTTCCATCAGACACCCTGGCCATTCTTGAGGGATGAGGATGGAAGACGACCTCCCCCCAGTGTAGCCTTTGTCCCACCCAAGTGGTTTTCAACTTTCATAGAACGTCCTCCTTTGGAGTTCCTGTGGCCGCCCCATATCATCTGCGGAAAAACCTCTCAAGATCACCCCTTTGTGGTCTTGATAAACTGCCCCTGTCCCTTCTGAGCTGACCTCTGGGCCTTGGCCTCCCCTGGCCCAGCAGATGGTGGAAGCCATGGTTGGGAAGGCCCCCGGAGGGCACCGAGGGCAACATGCGTCCCAGAGGCGCTGAGGGCAGTGTGTGCGGGCACCTTTTGTTTGGGATCAACTTGCATCTGTGGGAACGGAAACTCAAAAAACCTTATGGTTTGGCTCCCTCGTGGTGTGCGGTGCATCCACCCCGTGGCCCCTCAGCAAACGGCCTGGAAACTGCTTCTTAGAAAGCAGCCACCGGAGGCCTGTCAAGGACAAAACCTGGTGCGGGGATCCCATGGAAGGCAAAAGCCACACAGGGCCCCATAGAAGAAAAAAAATCCACACAGAGCCCTGTAGAAGGTAAAACCAGGTGCAGGACCCTGCTGAAGAAAAAACCAGGAGCATGAACTCCTGTGGGAGACAAAACTTCACGAGGATCCTCTAGAAATCAAAGCCAGGTGCAGAGACTCTGTAGAAGACGAAGTTAGCCACAGGACCTACAGGAGACAAAATCCACACAGGACTCGCCCTATAGACATGAGGCTATTCTGATACATGAGGTTTGCCATGGACCAAAGTTATTCAGAAAACCAAGCTTGTTGATCAGAGGAAGCCAGCCTCCAACATACACAGCACAGGTCCGGCAGGTGCAGTTGCACGACAATAATTATGAATTATTATAATAAAGTCATAGAGAGCATGAGAAAGAGAGAAATAATAGAGTCAGGCATATTTCATGGGAGCATGCTCATCTCAGCCCCACTTGGTGGGCCACATGGAGGGGAGAGGACATGGGGAAAGGGGAGAGGGAGAGGAGGTGGGGAAGGAGAAGTAGCCAAGAGCGCGCCTTTATTCTGGCAAAGCATTGCATATCTTTTGGGGACACACAAGGCCCCTAATTACAGGTAAGGACAAACGTCCCAGGAAAGGGTTGTGCTATAGGTGCACATGATAGAGAAGGGGAGGATGGGGTCCCATGTGACAAGAGCAGGTTCATAGATGTGGCTAAACAGGTTTGGCTAGTACTCTGATCATTTACAGTAGTGTGAATTCCACGTATTACTGGTTAACAGGTTCCAGGGGGAGTGACCCAGTGTCCTAACGGCAGGGAGTCAGCCCCATCTTTTGTGGGAGAGACAAGGGCCTCTGATGGCTGGAGTGTTTAGGGAGACTATCTAACTTCTGACTTCTACACCCGATGCTGGCAAATGGTGACTAAGAGTTGCTTACAATTTTGGAGGAGATGTAATTGTGGAAGAGTCCTATTTCCTCCAACACTCGTTCTCAAGTGCATTCTCCCTCGTAGGCCCCACCCTACAGGATAGGGATCTATCTTGGTGGCTTTCTGAGACTATCACCCTTTGGTTTGACTTTTCCTTTGCCCCAGGCTTTGTCTCTGATATGCGGAACGCAGCATTAAACACAAAGCCTGACCTCCAGCCTTCATCAAGCCCACGTCCTCCTGGGCTGTCCGGATGTAAAGTTCAGTCCTGTGGATTCTGCCTTATTCCCAGCTCTCTGCGGCGGCCAGCTTGTCTTCCCCCCAGCCTTCTCTCTCCTCACAAAGAGCCGTGCTTCCAGCCCTTTGGGCCCCCATCCTCACCCCAACACTCCCGGACAAGAGCCACTGAGCCGACCTCCTATGCTCACACCTGCCCCAGTGGCCCCCGGGGCAACTCCACGCACTGCTGGCAGCAGGGCACGTGAGAACTGAGGTCCCTGTGAGGTCAGCCAAGCTGGTTTCTCGTGTCTGCACAACTCACAACAGCTGCCCTTCTGTGCGAGGTCCCTCAAACCGTGACCTCATCCAACGGTCACCGCCACGTCTCCTTTGATGACCAGAGCACTGAGGGACTTTCAAGGTCACAAAATAGACAGCAGCAAGACAGGAGTAGTCGCTGCTCTGCCTGCCCCCCACACTCATGTTTCGGAGCCTGTCCCCACTGCCTTTCCTGCAGGGAACGTTCTCAGAAGGGCACTTTTGCCTGTCCCTTTAAAAATCTCATTTTCATCTGATTGTTCATAACAAAGCATTGGCTCCATGCTGCCATGTGTGATTGCTGAGGTCACCGCTCAAAACAAAGTGGCCGTTTTTGAGTGTCTTGCCACGGAGCGCTGGGCCACAAGTCAGGAGGACCCAAGAAGGACCCGAGTCCCACAGAAGAACAAACACATCTGTCTCAGAGCACAGACAGCCAGAACGCTCCTTAGAGTGAGGACACCGAGCCTCCCTCTCACTGACCTTGGACGTGTTGTCAGGACAGGGCAGTCCCTGGAGGAGGTAAAGTGAGGGGCAGCGGAGGAGTGGAAGGCCTTCACTGAGCTGGCTGGACACAGAGTCTGCAACCGTGGATGCAGGATGTCCCTCTGCTTACCTGAGGCTCGGATGAGAGGGAGTCCCTCTGAAGAATCTAACAACAGGGACAAGAGCATCCCTCTCCTGTCGGCCCCTCAAGACAAATAAAGATCAGACTGAGGAAGATGCGGACATTCAAAGGCAGCAGTCGGGGAAACAAAAAGGTATAAGACAAAGCAAAATTACCAAACAGTCAGAACTGACCTTCAACCCCGTCACGGAAGGAGCCCCTGGGGTAAGTTGGGGACTCCCAGTACTTCTGTCTTTCCACATCGCAGGAATGGCTGGACTGCAGGCAGCAATGACAGGAAGAAACTGACTTCCTCTTGGGACCACACTGCCGCCCCCCTTCCCTGTCCCCCTGCCTAAGGCCAGCGCCCTCCCTGCCAAGGTTAAGCAGTCAGACCTCCTCAGTTCCTGTGCTCTCTGCTCACACAGCTTGGCACTGAAGCAAATGGTCTAGACCTATTCATTATCGCAGGATAATGAGAACAGGGAAATCTAGGCCCAGAGAAAATCAGATACTCCTCCCAGGCTGTCTTCACACTCCCCTCCTGAGCTCCTGAGACCCTGAGATGTGTTGTGGGCCCATCGTCTCCACCCACAGGCTCGACCAGAGCAACCCAGGTTGATGTCAAAATGCCCCAAGGAAGACTGTGCTGTGCTTGAGCCTGCAAGGGCCACAGTGAGCTGTGGAACTTCCCGCTAGAAACTCTACTGTGCCCACCTTGAGCTCCGAGACCCCTTCATGAGTCAGATCCTGGTCCCAAGACACCAGTGCTTAAAGGGCCTCTCTCCCAGCCCTCTCCCTGCTGAGACCCCAGGAGGCATGCAACAGGGGGAGGACTCATCCACAGGTGCCCATGACCCTAGGAGTGTTCTCCTGCCTCATAGGCTATGATGCTGGAAATGATGCCACTGGCATTTCTAATGGCCAGTAAGGACACCCACGGTGGGTAGGTTTCAGTGGAACTTCCAGACTGAGACGAAAACAAAAGGCCTGGTGGTATGCTTCTGAAACTTAGCCAAGTGAACAGCGAAGGGATCACCACAGCACATGGTCACTTCACTTGTCTTGGACCAGTGCTCAAGGGAGCCCCTCACGGTAGGAGGACGCCATTGTGTACACTGAAGGGCAGGGCCAGCGAGGGCCAGGAGACTGCCGGGCACATGGGGCAGCCCAATAATCACCTGCAAACATGCAGGCCATTGCGGTGGTGATAAGGGAAAGTTTCTCCCTGTTATGCCTGAGGCAGAAGAAGTCCTCTAGCACAGTGGTTATGCCTTGGGCTGTGATGCACAAAGTTATCAGTTTGAAACCACCAGATGCACTGAAGAAGGAAGATGGGGCTTTTTTCTCCCATGCAGATAGTTTCAGAAACTCATCGGAGCGGAATTCATCATACATCTGTCTTTTTCTGGGGAGGGTCTTCAATTTACATCAGCTCCCAAAGAATCTTGGAACGCCCCAAAGGGGTGTGGCTCTGGACTAAGGAGTCAAGGAGACCACCCTCAGTGACACTTTAGAAGAACCCGAAGCGTTCGGGCACTCTCCACATACCTGTGACTTCATGAGAGGTAGGAAGGCCCGGCCTGGTGCAGATTGTCTGAGTTTGAGCCCAGCGTATGCCATCACCTCAGCCTTCACCCTGAAAACTGGGGTAGCAATCATCTCTACCACAGAGTCGCCACGAGGCCAAACCTGAAGGGAGACACCAAAGAATGTATCAGGTATACTCCTGGCCCACAGTCTCCGCTTACTGCCTTGAAGTCCATTCCAACTCATTGTGAGCTCATAGGCCAGAGAGAATTGCCCCTTTGATGGTTTAAATCTTTATGGGAGACAGACAGCGTCATCTTTCTCCCTTGCAGCAACTAGTGAGTTTGAACTGATGACCTTGTGGTTATGCTCAATGCATAACCCATCATACTACCAAGGTTCCTTTACCCTATAGAAAGTCCAAAAATCAATGTTAGCTATTATTAGTCACTCTCATTGGGGAAAGACAGCCAGGCTGAGAGAGGCTATTTGTCTCGCCCAGGGTCATCCTCAGAGCAGCCCTGAGCTGTGCGCCGGCGCCCAAGCAGGGACTGGGACAGAATTCTGAGAACAGCCTCTATCCATCACTGGGAAGCTTACAGTTCCTGTATGTTGGGGTGAAGGAGACCCGACACGCTGACTTAGGAGACTGGGGCAGAGGAGGAGGAGCCCAAGCTGCAGTGAGGAGCTAGGTTCCAAGTCTGCCCTGTCTGTGGCCTGGCCAGCTCCCTCCCTTCTCAGGACTGTGGTGCCTATGTCTGTAAGCTGCAGAGAGGGGAGGTGGCACTCCTTTCCAGGTGGGTACAGATGTTTAGCACAGCTGCAGAGGGCTCTCTGGTCTCCTGGGGCATCCTTCACTGCCATACAACCAGAAGCCAATCTCTTTGATGTTGACAGTCACTGACTGATCATAACCCCCGCCCTGGAGTTGACTCAGAGTGACCCTGCTGGACGGAGAAGAAAGACCCCCAGCATTTCTGAGGCTGGAAACCTTTACAGGAGCACACAGTCTTATCTTTCTCCTGGGGAATGGCTGGTGACTTTGAACAAACGACCTTCCAGTGAGCAGTCCAGGGTTAATCTACAAGCTGTTGGTAGGTTTCTGAGGTGAGAAATCTTGGTCCTTGGCTTTGCAACAGAAAGAATTCATGCTGAAGCTTGGTTTATGATCCAAGTGGGTTGTTATAAAGGATAGAAACCATTTCAGTAAACTGAACACAAGGTAGAGAGAGATCATGTCCTGGCCATGTGGGACTGGGGAAAAAAAGAAAACCATGGTCTCAAATTCTGGCCTTATTAGGGCCTTCCACTGGGTGGTGTGATCGATGATGCTGGTTGACCCCGTTAGCTGAATTAAGCCCTCCTGACCCAGATCGGAGCCCACCCAGGTGTACTGCCCACCTAGGTGTACTGCCCCTTCCTGGCTCAGAGTCTGAATTTGAAGCATGCCCAGTAGACACCCTGGTCCCTGCTCTGGCTACCTACCGCCACCAGGACCCTAATCACAAAGACAGGCCAAGATGTGGGTCTGTTGCAAACAGAAACGCTCTGGATCAGAAGTTCTCAGCCTTCCTCATGCCTCGACCCTTTAAGACAGTCCCTCATGGTGTGGTGACCCCCAACCATAAAAGTAATTTCATTGCTATTTCATAACTGTAATTTTGCTACTGTCATGAATCAGGCAGCCTCTGTGCAAGGGTCGTTCAACCCCCATGGAGGTCAAGACCCACAGGTGAAGAACAACTGCTCTGGAGGCTTCTGACTCTCAGAAAGGCCTAGTACTATGTTCCAGGAAAGGTTTCAAACACATTCTGAATGAACCTGCCTTGTGGGGAGAAGGGACGCAGTTGGCACTAGGCATATTCAGATGGCAGCTGGGCGGCCACCTGGCTGGGGTTCAGGCATCACCACTAGGACTTTGGCAAGAGGGCAGTTGGGGACACGTTTGAGGCACGTGACCAACCTCCAACAAGACTGAGTTCGCCACAACCGGAGCTTGGTCTCCTCTGCAGGCCACAGCCTGGCTGCTCCAGGGTCAAGTTTGGGCCTTCGAAGCACTCGCAGGTCATGGTCTAAAGCAGTGTTTTACGGAGTGGTCCCTATGGTCCCCTGAGGGCACAGGGATGACACGGGGTGCGGGTGGGAGCTGCAAGAGCAGATTGAGCAATCAGACTCACTGCCATTCTCTCAATGCTGACTCACAGCCACCCAACAGGACAGGGGAGACCTGATCTAGTGGGCTCCCAAGAATGGAACTCTTCAGGGGAGTAAGAAGTCTCATCTTCCTCTCACGGAAAGGTTGGCGGTTTCAAATTGCCTACCTTGTTGGTAGGCCAACCAGTAACTCCTACATGTGCCAAAGCACAGGCTACCCTTCATCCTGGACTTTGGGCGACGCTAGAAATGTTTTTAACGGCCAGGGGTTCACGGAAGACTTTTTGTTTCTTCTGGAAAAGGTAAAGGCTGACCAACTCCGGGAAAGGGGTCCGTCAGGGTGCTAACCGCTCAACGTGCATATTCAGTCTGTCTGCTGAGAAAATGGCCAGAGACGCTGGGTTGGTTATGCGTCGAAGACGGAGGCAACAGGTGTGGAGCCAGGTTTACATTCAACCTGCGGTCCGCGGCGGAAACCATCTTGACTGCCGAAGAGCAAGGAGGACGTGGAGCACTAGAGACCAAGGAGGGCAGCCTTCGCCAGGGATGACAACTCAATGTGGAGAAAACGAAATGCCTCCGCACCGGACCAGCAGGTACCATCGTGGGAAGCGGAGACAAGATTGAAGCTGTCAAGGATCTTGGCGGGATTCGCCGTCCACGCTCCTGGAAGCAAGCGCCGCAGGCAGGAGCTTGCAGGACGCGTTGCTTTGCAGAAACCTGCAGCCGCGCAGGGACCTCTTTGCAGTGTTGAAATGCAAGCGTGTCACTTTGCGGTGCACCGGACGGCAGCCAGGCTAGTTTCCTTGCCTACCTCGGCATGAGAAAGCCGGGAGGCTGGGAGGAGAATCTGCCCATTCGAATTGGGGTGCTGGCGAAGAGTAATGGTTATAGCATAGACTGCCCAAAGGATGATGAGATCTTCCTGAAGGGAGAACCGCCAGAGTGCTCCTTAGAAGCCAGGATGGCGAGACTGCATCTCAAGTACGTGGGACGTGGTTTCAGGAGGGACCCGTCGCTGGAGAAGGACACAAGGGGGAGGAGCACCAAAGGAGATGCACGAGCGCTGACGAGATGAATTAGCACAGTGGCTGCCACGACGGTCCCTAACAGCCACAAGAAGACCAAACTAGAGTGGGGTGAGGAAGAAGCAGTCCTGCTGGCCTGGCTGCAGGCACGCTTGGTTTCTCCCCGCCTCGAAGAGCGGCCCACGGCTGCTCCGGCCCCAACCCCGTGATCCTGGGGAAGCCTGACGGCTACTCTGGGAGAGATCATTCCAAGCTGGGAGACGTGGTGCCTCGCCCCGCTGTGCCTCACTGGGTGGGACACCAGGCTGTGGCCTGGGAGGAACCACACCTGTCAGTCCCCACCTCCGCACACAGCTAGAGAATGCTCCTAGAACCTGGGGCCGCTTCACAGCATGGGCCAGAAGCATGCCCTCTGCCCTGTAGGACGCACAGCAGCGTGGAGCATGAGAACCCCACCTCCTCCTGAGGTGAGTGGTTAGACAGCAGGGAGGGGAGAGGGAGGAAGAGAAGGAAAGAAGATGGGGGGTGCGTGGGGGAAAACAGGGAGAGTTCTCAAGTCTCTCCCTGCCTTCCAAGCAAAGTTTTGTTCATGGCGAGGGGGATCCCCCCAGAACCTTCTTTCTTTCGCTTTCTGAACCAGGGCTTTGTAACACTAGATGATTGGTCCAAAAATAACTAGCTTGCCCGCAGACAGAGGCGGTTTTTAAGAGAAGCTGAGATATTTGGAAAGTCATCCCTGAGGTGAGAAGCTGTGCGGCAGGCACTAATTGTCAGTGCCTCCCCCACCCCTTTCCTTCTGTGGAAGGCGGGAGGAAAGGCTGGTTGTCAGCACCCTGGCCCCAGGGGAGTCTACCAGGTGCTGCCGTCTCTGAACTTGGGGAGCGGACTCCACGGGAACACCGGTGATCTTGCCTAACTGAAGCAGGACTGAGCGTTTGCAGCAAATTACCTCTGTTATGAGCTCTGCCATAAAATCGCCTTGCAAGTGAATTTAGTTTTTTCTTCCCTCCATGCCCAATCAATTAGCACATGAATAATACCAAGCCCATTAGGACAAACCGATGCCAGGGGAGTTATGTCATCTGCTATAGAAATGATTGCTTAATATACCAGTTGGCTCTGAGCTGCTCATCCCTACACACTGTCTTGCCATCATCAATAGCAACAGACAATCAGGCTGCTTCCGCAGTGAGCTCGGCTGGGCCAGGCAGGAGCCCGAGCCGGGCCGGAGCCTGGTGGACGCAGACGCCTAGTAGGACCCCAATTGCAGCTCCCACCCACCACTTCCCCCTTCCAGCCTCTCTCCTCTCTGTCTCCCCCCCCCGCCCCCCACCTTCCTGCCTTGGAAGCAAACAGGAAAAGTCTAATGGTGACTAAGAGCAACCCAGAAACATGCTCTGAGAAAGACATCTACACAGGGGACTGTGGAAGTTCGTGCCCAGGAGGGAGAGGAAGGGGCCTGAAGGCTGCCTCCTCCTCATGCATGTAAGCAACCATGACCCAAGAAGCCTCAGTGACTGGTCAGGCTGAAAGAGAGCCCCCCTGGCGCCATGATGGAGATGCTGGGCTGCTAATGGCAAGGTCTGAGGTTCGTATTGACCCATGGAAGATGAGGCAGTCCTTTAGGGCCCTTCTCCCCTGCCCGTAGGGTGGCCGACTCAGAGTTGACTCAATGGCAGCAAGTTCAAGGGAGTTGAGCATGTGAGGGATGAACGCCCGGGGAGGGACCAGCAGGGGGATCCCCTCAAAACCGAACTCTCTGCCATCAAATTGATGCTGCCTCGTAGGGATCCTAAGACAGAGTAGAACTGCCCCGGGAGTTACAGACTGTAACTCTGTAGGGAAGTAGAAGGCCGACTCTTTCTCCCTTTGAGCGGCTAGTGGTTTTGAACTGCTGACTTTGTGGTTAGTAACCCAATAACTAACACTATGCCACCAAGTCTCATGGTACAGGACCCTTCCATAGTCCAAAAGGGAGGTTTAAGTCCACCCAGAGGATCCTGGGAAGAAAGGCCAGGCTTCTATCCTGAAAACCCAGCCATTGCAAACCCGTGGAATGTGCGCACGCGGACACACATAACGCTCAGACGTTCAGGGAAGCACCAAGAGCTGAAGCTCCCAGTCTACAGTCTGTGATGTGCTTGCCCATGCCCCGGGGTCCCCCACCTGTGCCTACCTGCATATGCTTACATGCATGCATGCATACATGCCCTAGGTGGAGTCAGCATGGTGGCCTGTGGATGTGTGCTTCATATGCTGGGGGCTGTGGAGTGAGCTTGCCCCTTAAGCCGAGGGAGAAGACAGCAACTCAGAGTGGCCCTCAGGTTGCAGACTGGTCTCCTGGAAGACCATTGGCTTGGGAGCTAGAATGGACCCGGAATCTGTCTCTGGGTTTGCGGACTCTGGGTCTCAGCTGCCGGGTGGGGCTCTGGTAGCAAGTAGTCAAGTGACTGGCTGCTAACTAAGGCTGACGGTTCGATTCCTCCAGGCAGCCTCTTGGGGGGAGACTGCTGTGGTAGGAGGTTTCGGTCAATATTGAAAGCCCCAGAAACTGTACAGAGCAGCTCTCCTCCATCCCACTGTGTCCCTGGGAATTCAAGTTGAACCAATTCAATAGCAGTGACTTTCAGTGGCCTTGTCCGTGAAACAAGATGCCCCTCAGAACATTGGCATGAGGGTTAGAGGGCACTTAGCATGACCTGGCCGAGAAGATATGCATGTCCCCTAAGCCCAGGCTTGCTCCAACTCTTCCCTACATGGCCAGGTACAGGAAAGCATTCCCTGTCCCTTCCAGCTGTTCAGAGCAGATTTGCCATGCCTTAGAAAGCCTAAGGAGATGCAGTGTTTGCAACCCAGCTCAGCCTCTGTCTAGGGACTGAGCTCACTTTTCCTGCAGCTAGTAGGAGGGTCCCACCAGGGGGGGACACAGTCACTGTGAGCAGGCCCCAGGTGAGGTGATGGTCCTGGCGACCAGCTCTGGATAGTCCCAGGACATCATACAAAGCAAGCCGTCATGCTTGGTAAAGTGACGAGGCAGCGGAAAAGAGGAAGGGCCTCATCAAGGCAAATCAACACAGTGACCACAACACTGGGCCCAGAACATGAGCACAATATGAGGATGATGTGGGGCAGGGCCATGTTTCCTTCTGTGTATGGCGCGTCGTGCTGAGTAGAACTGAGTCCAGGGCACTGGCAAGAATAGCAGCATGAGCTCCCCAGGGCGGTGAGGGAGGTCTGCGCAGGAGCAGCGTCAAGCTCGGGTGGGTTCTTAATGTGCGTGTCAGGTAAGCCCAGCATCACAGACATGTAGGATGTCCTGCCCTTCGTGTGGAAACTGAGGTCTGCCTAAGGTTAGCCAGTTGTCCGAGCTGCAGCTACTTCAGACATAGACAGGGAGGCCTAAACTCCATGCTGCCAAGTCAGTTCTGTCTGCAGGGGGGGACCGTGAACCCTTTAATGTGGCTTTTCTAGCCAAACTCCCACCAAAATGGTGGTTCCCTGCCTGGGCCTGGCAGGAAGGTTGAGGGAGATACTGATAGAACTCACCTGTGAGTGTCTGTGAACAGGATTCCCTGGAGGGGCATCCAGCCATGTATCAAATGAGCCCTCTGGGAAGCTAGAGGGACTTCTTACCAGCCTGAGCCAGGAATGACTGAGATCCAAAACAGTGAACCTCCTGCATCCGGATGACTGGGACAATGTCAGAGGAGCAGCCGCAGAGCCAGGAGTCAGAGCACACAACAGAGGGATGGGCTTCCAATTCACTGAGCCAGCACAGTTGAGTGCTTCTATGCAGGAGTCTCCTTGCAGAGTAGGGGGCCTCTGGACACTGAATTGGGGAAGTTGGGCTTCCCGATCGTGATAGGTAGGCTTACTATGCCAACATGGCAAATGAACACATGTGGGATCAATTGAAGGGCAGAGAGGTAAATGGCTCAGCGAGCCTTGCCATTCTTGTCTCTTGCTCTTTGATGTTCAGACCAGTGTGCAGCTGCCTTAGCTGGTTCTCTGGCTCAGTTTGCAAGCTACACTACCTGTGGAACACCTAACCTGGGGACTGAGTTGCTGTAGTTTGAGGTTCCTTCAAGACCTGCTTCGCCATGCTACTTGAAGACTGTCAGATTCTGTCTTCTGGCTGACTGTTGCTGACCTGTCTTGCTGTTTGCTGCCTGTGGCCAGTTAGCCTGAATTGCTCTTCAGAGGACTGAGTTGCACTGAGCCATTTGTACTGTTTTATAGATTAATCAACTGTTTCTATCTTATGTTATAAATATATCTATATGGTTATAAATAAATAAAATCATTAATGTCCTGGTTTTGTTTTTCTAGAGAACCCTGTCTAACATAATTGGTACCAGGAGTGGTTGTACAGAAATAAAATCATGAATATGGACTTCTTAAATTGACTCTCAAGCTTGGTTAGGTTTAACAGCACTGATAATGCTATTTCTACACCTAAAGGCATGGATAAGGCTGCCACTCTTACTAATCCATTTTGTGAAGTACCAAATCTAATATCTACAGTATCACCACCAATAGATGATGTGCTGGTTAAAGGAGAGGCTCTGGGTTATTGTATGCTTGATATTTTCCAGCAGGTTCGTCAGGATGACAAGTATCGAGAAGTTGATGACTGGTTCTCCTTACAATGGAAAGTGCGATTAAGGAGAGGGATTGTCTCAGGGTCTCAGAAGCACATTTCAGGTGCTGACTTACAGACTTAAAAGCTTCTGCCTGTGCTACAAAGTAGAGGCTTCTCTCCTCTAGTAATAGAGCTGACATTGCTGAGAACCAGGTCCAGAGTCTCATTATGTGAGTAGCTGAATTACAACATCTGCAGATTTGAAGATCTAGAGCAGTGTCTGATACTAAAGTGAGGGCATTGATAGGAAAAAATTGGAACCCTGAGAGACGGGATAGGACCATACGGACTGATGATCCAGAAGAGGAGGATACTGAGCCCCTAATAGATCTACCCCTCCCAGTTAAAGGTATTAATCCACTATCAATAAAATGACCCATACCTGAGCAGACTAACCAAACTGTTCAAGTTGAAATGCCAGGTGGGGCTGCATCTGAAGCATTGCCTAAGGGAGATGCCTTACAAGATAGTGCTGAGAACACCCAGGAAACACCCTCCCCCACCTATTATTTCCTCCAGTCCTGTACCTAAAATTAAGGCTCAGAAAGCTTCTAAAGGTGACATTGAGATGATTACCCAAGAAGAAGTGCGCTATACTCACAAAGAGCTGCTTGAGCTTTCCAATGCACACGAGCAGAAGCATGGGGAATATCCCTGGGAATGGTTACTGAGGGTGTGGAATACTAGTGCAAGAAATATATTATTAGACCAGTCTGAGTTTCTGGATATGAGACTCCTAAGCACAGATTCTTCTTTCAATTCTCAGCAAGAGCAGCTCAGAGAGTTTCCAAGTCTTTATTTGCTTGGTTCACTGAACCATGTACTGCCAGATGACCTAGATTAGACCAACTTGAAGTGCCTGACCTACCTTGATACGCTGTAGAAGAAGGTATCCAAAAGCTGAGGGAAATTGGTATGTTGGAATGGCTCTATCAGGATACTCCCATAGACCCCAAAAGGGGGTATCCTCCACCACAACTACAAGGAACAAGTTTGTGAAGTGGGCTCCAGCGTCTCTGAAGACTCCTATGATTGTTATTTTATGTGCACCAGGATTAACAGTGGGAACTGCCCTACGCAAACTCTGACATTGCCTATAATGGGGCTGACTGGGCCCATGGCAGTAGAGGACAGGTGTCAGCACTGAATCAACAGAGACAGGGTGGATGTGGTTATAATAGACAGCAAGGTTTCCATAGTAATCAAAGAAAAGCATAAGTCTCATGTGGACTTATGACATTGGCTACTTAGCCACGGCATCCCTAGGGATGAAATAAATAGGAAACCTACTAAATATTTACATAATCTATACAGGTGGAAGAATGTTAGATCGGGTGAACAGCAAATTAGACAGTCACAATGACTCAATCAATTCCCAGACCTGAGCCACTTTACAGATCTGCAACCCCTAACATGGGAAAGGCCGGGTCCCTTTGAAGGAGGACCCTGCTATACTACCACAGGTTTATTCTGTTAGCCTTTCTTCTAGCTTTCCCCAAAGCCACCTACGACCTTTCACAAGAGTGACTATTCACTGGGGGAAAGGAAATAATCAAACTTTTCGGGGATTATTGAACCTGGATTGACACTAATTCCAGGAGACCCAAAGTGTTTCAAAGGCCCACCAGTCAGAGTGGAGGCTTATGAAGGTCAAGTCGTCAACAGAGTTTTAGCTCAGGTATGCCTCACTGTCAGTCTAGTTTCAGAATGCATCATTGGAATAGACATGCTTAATAACTGGCAGAACCCCATATTGGATCACTGAAATGTGGATTAAGGGCTATCATGGTATAAAAGGCCAAGTTGACATTATTAGAACTGCCATTGCCTAAGACAGCGGTCAGCAAACTGCGGCTTGTGAGCCATATGCACCTCTTTCAGGGTGAACAAGTATCATTGAAAACATTTGAAGGTTATTATTTCATATCACAGTGATTCTATTTGTTTGGGAAAACATATTTAAGGCTGTTGGAGTGATTTTAAAGTTGTTAAAAGGGACAGAATTGGTTCTTCGGTGTCAAGAGTTTGCCAACCCTTGACCTAGGAAAATAGTAAACCAAAAGCAATACCACATTCATGGAGGGGTTGCAGCGTTCAGTGCCACCATCAAAGACTTGAAAGATGCAGGGGTGGTGATTTCTACCACGTCCCCATTTAACTCACCTACTTGGCTTGTAAAGAAAACAGATGGATCCTGGAAAATGACAGTGGATCATCATAAACTTAACCAGGTGATGACTCCCATTGCAGCTGTTTTTCCACATGTGATTTCATTTCTTGAGCAAATTAATACTTCTCCTGTTACTTGGTATGTAGCTATTGATCTGACCAATGTCTTCTTCTCAATACCAGTCTCAAAGGACCACCAGAAGCAGTTTACCTTCAGCTGGCAGGGGCAACAATATACTTTCACAACTCTCCCTCAGGGGTACATCAACTCTTTCCACCCTATGTCATCATTTAGTCCAAAGAAATCTTGATAACCTGTTTATTCCACAGATACCAGTACGAAGCAGGGAACCAGTAGAGAGGTCTGAGGGACCAACTTCAAGCTCAGCTACATGGACAGCCTCCCTCCCTCCCCCACCGAAGAATTTACTTCAGAAGACAACACTGAAGCTACAGCTCATGGAGAGGGATGTGACTGATCAGAACACATGGGGGGAAATGAAGGGAGAGGATGAGAGAGTGAAGCACATGATATCCCTGTTCAGAGCAGCCAAAGCACAGAGAGGACCATAGGGCTGGGCCCACTATGAGATCTCTAGCCCTACAGGGGACAACACTGGAGAAACAGTGTGGGAATTGCCCCTGCTCTGACCCCACCACACCGAGGCAAAAACAGCAAGGGGAGCAGAGCAAGGAAGTCCCAAGGGAGTATCAAAAATAAACTTTGGGACCAGGGCATGGCATCCCATAAGACTCAACCAAAAAATACTCCTAAAAGTCAACAAACAGACCTTGAACGGTTTATAGGCTTTTCTTTCTTTTTTCCCCCCCTCTTTCTTTTTATCATTGGTTTGCTGTTGTTTTGTTTTCTTTTGTTTGCTTTGTTTTCTGTCTTGTTTTTATGCATATTATTATCTCTGCAGGTCTATCTAGATAAGATAGACTGAATAAATAATCTGAAGGGGAAAACAATGGGATAGACAGTTCTGGGGGGGACATGGGAGAGTGGGAGGTGGGGTAAAGGAGGTGGTGTTAACTAACCCAGGGACAAGGGAACAACAAATGATTCAAAATCAGTGGTGAGAAGGGTGTAAGAGGCCAGGTAGGGCTTGATCAAGGGCAATGTAACCAAGAGGAATTATTGAAACCCGAATGAAGACTGAGCATGGTAGTGGGACAAGAGGAAAGTAAAATGAAATAGAAGAACAAGCTAGGAGGCAAAGGGCATTTAGAGAGGTCTAAATGCAGTCATGAATATATGTAAATATATTTATATATGATGATGGGGAAGTAGATCTATGTGCATATATTTATAGGAAGCTGTATATGCTTTAAACCAGCAGCCAATATAGGGTGCTGTGTCTCCAATAGCCAGAATTCATGGGTCTAGGAATCAAAGGATGGAAGCTGGAGTGGCACCTCTCACTATTACTCCTAGTGACCCACTTGTAGCATCTTTACTTCCTGTCCCAGAAATCCTATGCTCATCAAGCCTGGAGCCCTTAGTCCTGGAGGAGGAAACTCTCCCACCTGAAAACACAGCACTGATTCCACTGAACTGGCCACTTTGGGCTTCTCATGCCTTTGGATCAACAGGTCAGGAAGGGTGTCACTGTACTGAGTGGTGCGACTGATCCTGATTACCAGGAGAATTCCCACTGGTGCTGCAAAATGAAGGTAAAGAAGAATATGTCTGGAATCTAGGAGATCCATAGACCTACTCTTAGTGTTACCATACCTTGTGATTAAAGTAAATGGTAAGTTACAGCGGCCCAATCCTGACAGGGCGTCTAATGACCCAGACCCCTCAGGAATGAAGGTCTGGGTCACCCCACGAGGCAAAAAACGAAAGCCAGATGAGGTGCTTCCTAAGGTCAAAGGTAATACAGAATGGATAGTAGAAAGTAGTTCTACCTGTCAGTTATGACCACATGATCAATTGCAAAAGTGAGGTTTGTGATTGTCAGTGTGTTTTCTTCATGTGTGTTTATTGAACATTTTTCCTTTGTGTACATATGTATCAGATGCAATTGGACTCAGTGTGTTTTCACTTATATGTATGATAGATATTTGATATTACGTATAAGTGTGATTTCATTAATGTCTGGAAATTGTATATGGCTAAGGAATTGTGTACAGGTGCCAAGTTGGCAAGGGTGGATCGTGATAGGTAGGTTTAATGTGCCAACATGGCCAATGAACACATGTGGGATTAATTGAAGCACAGAGAGATAAATGGCTCAGTGAGCCTTGCCATTCTTGTCTCTTGCTCTTTGATGATCAGACCAGTGTGCAGCTGCCTTAGCTGGTTCTCTGGCTCAGTTTGCAAGCTACACTACCCGTGGGATACCTAACCTGGGGACTGAGTTGCTGTTATTTGAGGTTTCTTGAAGACCTGCTTCACCACGCTTCCGGAATATGCGTTGCTTGAACTGAAGACTGTCAGATCCCAGTCTCTGGCTGACTGTTGTTGACCTGTCTTGCTGTTTGCTGCCTGTGGCCAGTTAGCCTGAATTGCTCTTCAGAGGACTACAATTGAGTTGCACTGAGCCATTTGTACTGTTTTATAGATTGATTAACTGTTTATATCTTATGTTATAAATATATCTATATAGTTATAAATAAATAAAATCATTAATGTCCTGGTTTTGTGTCTCTAGAGAACCCTGTCTAACATACCGACCCATTGAAGTAGAGCTGAGTGCCTTTGGGCTGAGACTTCCTGGAGGAAGCAGTGTCTCTGGACACCTCATTCAGAGAGCTGGGTGTGCTGAATCACAGAGCTTGAGCCAAATACCTTTGGGTTGAGGCTTACAGCAGAGGGATATGCCCCTTTGGGCATTTGTTAGCAGATCTGACAGAACTTCATATCACATCCTGATAACTCAACCCTGAGCATTGCAACGTTTACTTCCTGAGTAAACCCTTTGATCACGAGTTGTGTCTGTGAGTTCTGAGTGGCCATTGCAATGGCTATTGGAATTGAGAGAACAAAATAGGAAACATTGATAAAGAAAACACCCCACCTCACAGCAACAATATAGGATGGCGAAGGAGAGTCCCCCGGGGTTTCTAAGACTGCACCTCTTTACATAAGCAGGAGTCTTAGCCCCCGTGGACACTCATGGATTCTAACTCCCCACCTGTAAGTTAGCAACCCAATGTTGAATGTGGGCTCAAGGGTGAGGTTTTGTTACCCTCAAGTTTCCATCCTCACAGTTATCCCCAGCTCAGCTACCCCACTCTTATCCACAGCACAGAGAACTGGAGGGGCTGCTGTGATCTTTGACCCTAAGCATATGTTGGGATGCCATCTACTACTGGGTCTCTTCTTCCTCCCCTGCTTGGTTCTGGGCATCCTTAAAACCCCTGTAGTGTGGGAGCCCATGGTTGCAGCCACAGTGTCAATCCATCTCAGAGAGACTCCTTTTTTTTTCATGACATGCTACTAAGCATGACGTCTGTGGTAGTCACCTAATTTGGTGTCAATTTGAGGATAAGAATTTAGGCGTGGAGTCTAGCCTGTCAGTCTGGAGCTAGCCAATGAAACTTCGGTATGGCTGTTTCCTCTGAGAATTCTGGGAAATGTGATAATTATTTCTTGGAGGCGGAGACACTGTCTCTCCCAGGTCACTTCCTTTGAGGCACTCAACTGATAAGTCTCTCTTCCTGTGACATATCCCTGAGGAGGTTACATGGATGGACCCACCCTGATGCAGCCCTGGGTACTGAGAAGCCATGCAAGAGCCCCCTGCCATTGTCGAGATGCTTCCAATGCCTGTAGATCCAAAGACTTTCTACTTGCTGGCCCGTGACTGTCCTGCATTCAGCATCATTGCATGTGCTTCATGAGTCTGCAGAGGATTTTGTAGATTGGTAGCGGACATAGGGGCTAATATCGAACTTGTGGCCTTGGACTGGACTGGTTTGGGATGTTTTTCTCAATGTTCGATTGCTCTTGGATATAAACCTCTCCCCCTATCTACATGTGTGTTTACGAATTGTGATTCTCTAGTCTACCTAGACTAACACAATGTCCTTTTCCAGGGACTGGCCTCTCCTGATAGCATGTCCAAAGTATGTGAGCTGAAGTCTCACCATTCTCTCTTCTATGGGGCATCTGGTTGTCCTTCTTCCAAGAGGGAGTTGTTCATTCGTCCGGCAGTCCATGTTCCTTTCCATATGCTTCATCAACACTGTCATTCAAAAGCATCCTTCAGGCTTCGGTATTCCCTAATCATGGCCTCACTTTCAAAGGCAAATGAGTCCCATGAAAACACAGTGGCTTTGACAGGTGCACCTTAGTCTTCCAAGTGACCTCCTTGACCTTTGGCACTGTAGAGCGGTCTTGTGCAGCAGATGTGCCTGATGCAATGCTCCATTGTTTGGTCTCCTGATCGCTGCTTGCATGAGCATCGATGATCCCAGTAAAATGAGCCATTGACAACTTCAGTTGTTTCATTCATGTTGACTGACCTACTTGTGAGGACTTATGTTTTCTTTAGATTGAGGTGTCATCTAAATTGAAGGCCTTAGTCTTTGATAAGTAAATCCTTCAAATCCCCTTCTATTTCAGCAAGTAAATTGTATCACTCTGTTTACCAAAGGCCGTTGACAGGTCTTCTTCTAATCCTCATGCCTCAGTCTTCTTCATCCAGATCTGCTTCTCAAGTTAGCTCAAGTTTACTCTGCATACAGAATAGACATGAAAAGTGAGTATCAACCTCGGGTACACCATTCCTGATGTAAGTTATGCAGAATCTCTTTGTCCTGTTTAAACGACTCCTTCTTGGTCTGTGTACATATTCTACATGAGCACAGTGAAGTGTATTGAATGGAATCCCCATCCTTCCCAATGTGAGTCAGAATCAGCTCCAATCCACAATCAAATGCCTTTGCTTAGTCAGTAAAACACCCAGAAGCATTCTTCTGGCATCCAGTTGATGTCAACTCACAGCGACCCTATTGGACAGAGTAGAATTGCCCCTGTGAGTTTCCTAGACTGTAACCCTTTACAGGAGTAGGAAACTGTCTTTCTCCTAGGGGGGGAAATGGGTTGGTGTGCTATAAAATGTTAAATAAATGGTAGTTAACACTCATTTTGTTTCGAATGCTTCCTCAGGACATGGAGCACTAACTAACAGAGAGGATGATGGGGCCAGGTCCAAGCTGAGCTGTGTGGACTCCTTTCCCAGAGGAATGTAAGCACTCATAAGGGTCAGCAAACAAACCTGGAACTATCTATAGGTTTTTAGGGTTGTCCATCCTCCCCTCCAAGCCCCATCCCCCCATGTCTATCTGTATAAGATGGGCAGGACAAACAATCCCGAGGAGAAAACATCAGGACAGGCAGTCCTGGAGGGCCATTGGAGAGGAGAGGGTGGAAAGGGGAGTGGGGAGCCAACAAACTCAGCGGTAAGAGAACAAAAAGAGATCTAAAATTGATAGCAAGGAGGGTATATAATGCCTGGTGGGGTTTGATGAAGTGCAATATATCCAAGAGGAATTACTGAGAGCTGAATGGAGGGTGAGCATGATAGTGGGACCCGAGGAAGGTGAAAGGAACTAAAGGAAAGAAATAGGAGGCAAAAGCTATTTATAGAGGTTTAGCTATAGACATGTATATATGTCAATATATTACTTTATTATGAAAGTATATAAATAAATATATTATAATATAAATATATTACTTTATAATGAAAGGCATAGAGGCTAATGAACATATGTGTATATGCTTAATATTAAGATAACAGACAGACTTTGGATCTCTACTCAAGGTCTTCCTGAACACTTTGTTCTAATAACCTGGCATTCTTTGACACTCACCTTCCTACACAACTGCTGAAGACAGAATGTGTGCATAAGCAATTGTGGTGAAGAAAGTAGATGGTGCCCGGCTATCAAAATATAGAGCATCTGGGAAGTTAAACAAGTGGCCATCTAGCAGGGAAGCAAATAAGCCCACATGGAAGAAGCACACCAGTCTGTGTGAGCAGGTTGACGAGAGGAGGTATCAGGTATCAAACGATCCCAAACAAAAAGCTATTTTGATGGTGTGGTAGCTACATAATCTTGTAGGACTTGAGAGGATTAAGAGTGAAGGGGTGGGGTCTAGTCTGTCAATTGGATCATAGCCTCTGTGTGGGCATGGTCTTCTCCTGAGAATTCTGGAAAGTCTGGGTTTTCCTCCTTGGAGGCAGGAGATAACCTCTCTCTCCTCACTCTCTTGGAGATGCTCTACTGACAAGATACATGGCACTATGCTGATAGACCCCGTGCCCTGGGAACTGGAGGAACCATGTGGAGACCCCTGCCAGCGCTGAGATGCTTGCAACTGCCCTGGATCCAAAGGCTTTCAACCCACGGGCCTGTGACCATCCTGCACTCAGCATCACTGCGTGTATTTCATGACTCTGAAGAGGACTTTATAGATTGGTATCAGACTTATGGGCTAATTCCATGTTTCCCCCAAAATAAGACATACCCATAAAATAGGCTATAGCCAGACTTCTAAACATTTAGAAGCCCTGCCCCAAAAGTAAGACCTAGTGATGGGCGCAGCAACGCAGCAGCAAGGAAGGCAGGCAGTCCCTCTGGTGTGCCACACCGTGCCATGCCAGCAGCTATCAGGACGTGAGCAGAGAGGTGCAGGCGCCCATCCACCAGCTTGGCTCCCCTGTGGGTCCCGGGCGTTCTGTGTGGGCAGCAAGCAGAGGCATCGAGGGAGCGGAGACAGTGAGAGTCGAGTCTCCCCCAGGAAAGGAGGAGCAGGGCGCTGGGCTATCCGTGTTGGGTGCCCACACATCATCCCTCTAGTTCCTGAATGCATCTCCCCCGGCCCCTCCTCACTACCATAACCAGCTCTACCTTACAAATCCAGCTAGACTGGAGCATTCACACTGGTACAGATAAGAGCTTTCAACACATGGAATTCAGGACAGATAAAACCCTCAGGAACAGTAATGGGAATAGTGATATCATGAGGGTAGGAGGATGTTGGGGGTGGGATGGGAAAGGGGGAAGGGGGAACCCACCACAAGGTTGGACATATGCACCCCCCCAGGGGATGAATAACAGAAATGTGGATGAAGGGAGGCAATGGACAGTGTAAGTCATGAAATAACAACAATAATATATAACCGACCAAGGACTCATGAGGGTGAGAGGGTGGGGGAGTGAGGGAAAAAAAGAGAAGCTGATACCAAGGGCTCAAATAGAAAGAAAATATTTTGGAAATATAGATGGCAACATATGTACGAGTGTGCTTAATATAATTGAATGATGGATTGTTATAAGATTTGTAAGAGCCCACTAATAAAATGATTACTGCTATTAATAAAAAGAAAGTCCTACTGGGTGAGGTCTTAGATGTGGCCTACAATCCTCTGCTTCATCATCAGACAGAGTGAAATGCCCTGATGGAGAGAGGAGGAGGGCCACCCCCTCAGGAGGGAAGTCTGTGGATTCCAACATTTATTTGCTAAAGGAAATTCTATGTGCCCCACATTGCTAAAGAGTGTGTGTGCTATGGTATCAGTGCAGTCACACACACACACACACACACACACCCCACCCTTCAGGATCCCTGACTCAGAAGCTGTGTGAGATGTTGACTGCTGCGGTAAGCCGTGACGTCCAGGGCGACTCTTACGCAGACGCAGTCTCTGTCCGCCCTCTCTTGCCTGGGTACAGGGGCAAGGCAAGTGATGGCCAAGGACGGCAGCCTGAGGCAGAGTGGCCCAAAAGCAGCCCATTAGAGTGTGAGGGGCCTCTCTGTGCGCACAGCCCAGGGGACAGATAAGATGTACTATGATTCCATCCAGAGGCAACGGACGGGGAATCATCCTGAAAAGCAGCCCACACGCCCCACCCACATGGAAGAGCTTCTATTAGAAGAGAGGAAAACGCCCGCCTAGGGCCTAGAGCTTGACCCTGGGCCCTGCCCCATTTGATGGACACGACTGAATGTCGGCCAATGGGGGCCTCGTGCCTATCTGGCACTCACAGTCCCAAGAGCCCAGAGTCTTGCCGGAAGGGCTATTTCCCTGTGATTTTGAGAAGAGGGGAAATGGGCTCCTTTGCTCTCCTAACAGGCTGGCTGCTCTCTGATTTTCACAGATAATGGGGCAGGAAATTGCCCGTGGTGAATGAGCGGGACCTGTTACCTGTGGGTGGAAATGGGTAATGAGAACTGAAACCCAGGCACATCCCCGGAACACATTAGGGAGTCAACTCGCAAAAATGATTAGGAGGGTTTTAATATCCACTGACTGGATGGATACCCATCTCCTGCGGCGACCTCAGAATCATTAACCCCGCCGTCCTGCGTGGGCTATCAATCTCTGGTGCTGGTGCAGTCGCCTCCGCCCAGACTTCTCACAGGGCCTCCTGGAACCAAGGGACCTGAAATAATTAAAGTCTTACATGGCTGGGTGCAGCCAGCTCCCCTCCCTGGAGAGGGAGAGAATCCTCCTGACTCTGCTTTAGAGAATAGCATCTACCTGCCTCCTCCACCGGAAGTGCCCCTTGCCATTCTGCTGACTCTGACTCATAGTGACCACGCCCCCTTCCACTCCCCCCTTCACGCCCCGCCCACGTGTGTCTGAGTACAAACAGGAGCTATAGAGATTTCAGGAGTTGACTGTTCCTAAGAAGATGGCCAGGACTTTCTTCTGAGGCACTTCCCTTTGGGTGCACAGGAGCATGTAACTTTTCTGTTTGGGTGTTGTGGTACTTACATAATCTGGTGTCAATTGGGGACTTGAAGGATTAAGAGAGAAGGGGTGGAGTCTAGTCTGTCAATCAGGTCATAGCTAATAAGGCGTCTGTGTGGACTTGGCCTTCTCCTGAGGTTTCTGAGAACTCCTGGATTTTCTCCTTGGAGGTAGGAGATGCTGTCACTGTCAGAGAGCTGCTCTCCAGACAAGACACATGGCGCTATATCCTGGGAGTTGGAGAAGCCACATGAACCTACTCTGATGCAACCTCCAGATCTCTAGAGCCAGAAAAGCCACGTGGAGACCCCTGCCAGTGCTGAGAAGCTTACAACACCACTGGACCTGTAAGACTTTCTACCCACTGGCCTGTGGTCTTCCTACATTCAGCATCATTGCATGTGTTTTATGAGTCAGAAGAGAACTTTATAAATTGGTGTCAGTCGTATGGGCTAATATCAGACTTATGGACCTGATCTGGACAGGGTTGGGATATTTACACTGTATTCAACTTCTCTTGTATATAAACCTCTTTCTTATACCCATATGAGTGTCCACAAATTTGTTTCTCTGGTCTTCCCAGACTAACACCAGTGGTAAGACCCCCATTCCACTTCCTCACTTCTGTTTCTTTCCCCATAGGAGAGTTGCGATAGAAGACACTGCAACCCTGTGCACGGGCAGCTCCAGGACCACTCTCTGAGCCCCAGAGGTCTAAGGCTGGCTCAGCTAGCAATGACCATGTGATCAGGTCAGATCACCTCTGGATCCAGGAGAGCAGGGGTGAAAGGTTTTCACAAAAGCCAGTTAGTTTCTGGTTCTTTGCCACGGATGACCCACAGAACAGCTCCCCGGCATGTCCCTCATGTGCCCTCACACAAAACTGGCCTCCGTACTTCACTGCGTTTCTGTGTCCATCCAGAAACCTCCTTCTCCACTGCATGCTTCAACGCGGCCTGTAATCTCAGCCAGCCAGTCCTGGCTTCCTGCCCCCTACCTGCATTGCATTAGGCAGCTGCTCATCTCTCCATTACCTGCCTCTGGGCTTTTCGTCCCCAGACATCTTCCCTCAGGCCCTGACCTCATCAAACACCTCATCCAGATTTGCTAAACCTGGCAGGGACTTCCTCCTGGATAGGAAAACAACACCAGTAATAGCCCATTCTTTTTCAATCTGTAGGATTTGAAATGTAGATGTGAACTTTCAGCCCTTTGTTCAGTAGCTGGGCACGTGACCCATTTGCACCACCCAGGGAGGCGTTCCCCAAATGCCCCACATTGGCATTCCTCTTGCCTTCCAGAAGAACCCCTTTAGTCACAGTGGCTATGCCCCCTGTCCACCCAGTCCCCCTCCTCCTAGGTTCCCATCCCACCTCTCCCTTGCTTTAACCATTTCCCTGCCTCCCCCCATCCTCAAGGCCAGCAGACCCTCCGAGTTCACCAGCCTCTCCTCCCCAAAGCTGGCCCTGACCCGCTCACCTCCTCTGTTGTTCTCCTGGGCTGGGAACTCCAGCAACATTCAGCACATACCTCACACAGACGTCTACTTGCTTGAGGGCCAGACACTTTCCTTTTTAATTTTTCTGGGTGGAAACCTTGCTTCCACCATCTGAGGAGATCTTCGAGACTCTCGCTGTCCCTATCCCCTTGCAGGGCCTGTAAGAATGCCTCGTTCAGGATAAACAGACAGCAAATGTTTCCTTTAATTTAATGACTTCGGATAGGGGCTCTGCCCTGGAGAAGAGTCCTCACAGAATATCCAGCTAAATTTGTATTCATAGAATTTAGAGCTCAATGGGTCCTGGGAGACCCCTATCTAGTCCTCTGCAGATGGAAAACTAACCCCGCCCTCCCTCCCCCAAGCTCCACAGGGTGGGGGTGGGGGAGCACCGGCTGTAAGGTGAGAAGGAGCCTTTCCTTTTTTTTCTGGATCTGGGGGAAAATGGAAGTGAAAAAGTCTTGGTCAAGTGGGGCCTGGTTTGCAGCTCAGCTCTGGCACTTACTGTGTGCCTTTGGGCAAGTCACTTGGCCTCTCGGGGCCTCATGAGGAAAGCGTGTATGCCTCTATGTGTTTATTATGCTCACATGGCTACATGTATAGATATGCAGGCCTATCTACACACATGAGTGTGTGGGGGTGTATATTTGTGTGTTTATGTGTGTCTACATGTGTGTGCTTGTATGTACATGTGCATATGCATGTACCTTTGTGTGCATGTATAGGTGTGTGCACATATATACAAGTATATAATGAACCCAAAGGATGTCATTGCCTTCAAGACCATCCCAACTCACCGTGACCCTGCAGGCAGAGTAGAATGGCCCAGAGAGCGTCCAAAGCTATCATCCTGGCCTTGTCTCTGTCTGCTCGCAGTGACGGCAACACCTGACTATGGAGGGAGGGCTTCTCCTGTGTGTGTGTGTGTGTGTGTGTGTGTGTGTGTGTGTGTGCCCGCACAGCTCTATCTGTATCTGTGTGTGGGCAGAGGCTGCAGCTCAAGTTGGTTCCCACCTGGAGGGCCCCCTGCACAACAGACGAAACCCTGCGCAGCCCTGTGCAGTCCTTGCATGGTCCGTGGAGGCAGCCGCTGTGCCATCCAGCCCATCAAAGGCCGTCCTCTCTGGCACTGTCCCCAGCAAGAGGCCCCTCTCCAGGCACAGTCTCTCCTGACAACTGGTTCAAAGTATGTAAGGAGGACTCTTGCCATCCTTACCTCTTAGGGGCACTCTGACCCCTTCACCCAAGACAGATGGGTTTGTCCTTTCAGCAGTCCATGGTGCTTTCAATACTCTTTCCCAGCACCACAAGCCAAATGCATCCGTGCTTCTGTATGTGCATACGTGCACGTGCATGTGTGCAAATTAAAAAAAAAACCCTGCCATCACTCTGACTCATAGCGACTTCTAGGACATAACAGACTTGTCCCTGGGCAGGTGGGAGCGGAAAGTTTCTTCGATCTCTGGAGGAAGGAACGGGTGGTTTTGAACAGCTCACCTGACAGCAGGCAGCCCAATGTGTCACCCACTCTGCCACCAGGGCTCCTGGTATGTACATCTAGAGAAGTTTTATTTTATGTATGTCTGAGAGGTCTCTTCATTTTGCCAAAAGAGCTTTGGAGTTTTGCGGAGTCCCGGGTCAGATTGAGCTGGGTGGAAGATTGCCTTCTTGCAGATAAGCCCATATGTCTGCCTACATCAGACCAGCTCAGAGGCAGCACCTTCTGTGGCCTGTGTTCCCGTACACTACTGCCCTCCCATTCTCCATGCAGCCCCTCAGGCAGGCCGGGCACCTTGGCAAGCCAAGCAGGCCCAGGCCTTCCCTGGGTGCCAGCAGGGTAGGGCTTTGGCAGGACCAGGTTCCGTTCCAAATACCACCCTTGTGGCATGCTCCCGTGGCTGGCAGCTGGAGGCTTCGTGGCCAGCTGGAGAGGGGCTGACCCATGGAGAGTTACCCACCGCCAGAAGGAGAGCAACCCTCCTGGCCAGGCCCTTCCTCGGGGTCCCTGCTCTGTGGGAGAGGATGTCCACCAGCCCTGAAACAATCCCAGAGGGCTGCAGGGTTGGCATAGAAGATGGGCTAAGGGAGCAGCCGGTAGGGAGAGGGAGGGAGGTCCGGCAGTAAGACTGGCCACCAGACCCCCTGCCTGCAGCGGCCTTGCAGCCTCCCCCTGGAGTAGAGGGCCTTGCCCCAAGCTCACTGTGCTCTGAAGCACAGCCCAGCTTTCCAGAAAACAGGCACCCTTTGATGATGGGTCCACAGGGGTCCCGTCTGCTCTGAGCGAGAAGCCATTCTGAGGTCAAGCTGTGGTAACCCATGGCAAAGGCCGGTGTGAGGGATGGCATGACGTGCACGTCACCAGCATGGTCCCTCCCCTTTTCCACATCCCAGCCACTCTAAGGAGGCCAAGTGACCAGCCCAGAGGTGATCGGACCCCAAACAAAATTATTATTGTTATCATTGCTGGTAGGGGGGCGGGGTCCATGCACTCCCAGCAGAGTAGAATTGCCCAGTGTGGGCTGTTTGCCTGAAACCTTTAGAAGTGCAGATCACCAGACCTCTCTTCTGCATTGCTTGCTGCTGGGTGGGTTCCAACAGACAGCCTTGTGATCAGCAGCTGAGTCTGCCTACGCACCACCGTGGGTCATATCTCCCCTGCTTCTCTGTTCAAAGGCAGCTTCAGGCAGCCTGCAAGGCAGCCAAGCTTCCTCCCTCCAGTTGCTCCCTCCATCCCCACTGCAAGCAGGGCCAGGGTTTTGAGATGGAGGAACAACAAGGGCTACGGGAAAGCAACGGACACCCCCTTGTCCTTGTTTTTGATGCAGTGTTTTATAAATATGAAAACTGGCCATAATTTGCTTATAAATAATTGACTTCTCCTAGATGAAAAATCTCTGTAGGGACTCTGGGTTTATTCACAGGGCTCTTCTGCCCACAGTGCAAATGAGGCCCTCTCAGCCCTGTCTTATCACTCCCCGAAACGTGACGAACAGTGACCCCCCCCTCACCCCCAGTAATCACCTTCAACTAACCTTTAAACCAGAGTGAATAATTTAAATCTTATTTTCATATCAATGGAGGAGTCAAGCCAAGCAATTATCTTTTATCTGTATACTCTGTCGTCAGAGGGAGAGAGGCATCATCCAATTTTCCCAAGTGAGCCAGGAGAGAGAGAGGAAGAGTCGGGAAGTGAGAGATGGTATCTGAAGAGATTCACGCAACAATGAATTATTCAATAATGAGTACAAGATCTGCCATCACACACACGCACACACACAGGCGCACGTTCACATAGCGCACACCGCGCAGTACATCTGCCCCGTGGCTGAAGGCAGGCCGAGGCTGGCAGGCGTGGCCTGGCGGGGGAGGAAGGGGGCGCTGGGAGGGGGTCTGAGCTAAGCATGACAAATCGGCAGATCATCTGCTCAATTAGGCCGGAGAGCAGGTGCGCAGGGCGCGTGTGCAGCGCAGGACAGCACTGTTGTGGGCCAAACAACAGGCGAATGGAAAGCACCTAATTTGCGTGACAGTGATTTACAGCAGCTTGGGCTATGATGTTGCTAAGGGGGAGGTGGGGTGGCCCTCCCCCGCCCCCCCCCCCTCAAAATAACAGAGAGGCGGGTGTGTGGAAAGGAGAAGGGAAGATAAGAAGGAATAAAAAGCGAGAAGAGGTTGAAATTCCCCAAGGTGCTCATTAAAATTCTACTGCACGCCTGGCTTGCCCGGGTCCCCCTGGACTGCCCGTGATCATTTTTATTAATTCATAAAATCTCGCACCAGTGATTGAGGCTGATGATCAGTGGAACCGACAAACACAAGAGCTGGTGAAATATTGCCGCAGCCGTGCGCATCAGAGCCTCCGCAAGAAAACGCCGACGAGGGTCGCAGGAAAAGGCAGCCTCAGACCGACAGGCTGGCGCTGGAGGCAGTGAGGGCACTCTGCCCTCTGCTGCTGCCTTAGGCCAGGCCTTGCCCAGACACCCGGGGACACACTCCCTGCCACCACTCGCTTTACGGGAGGGGCGTGGGAAGCCGCCCTGTGAGACGTACCTTTTAATTTTCACTGCAAAAGGGATTTCCCAGGGCTACTGGGGTCCTGGCCTGGTAGGTGGGTTGTCCAGCAGCCACCAACTGCCAAGGTCAAAAGCAAGGTCAGGACCTGTCCTGAGACCCGGCTGCTGCCCAGAAGCTCAGTGACTGTAGATGAACTGCATACCAGGCCACCATGTCCTGGACTCCCATCTTTCCAGTGAAGGGACTTGTGCGGGACTTCATTCACCGGGAAAATCAAGGATGTCCAGCTGGCAGAGAAGAGGCCCTGTTGCAGAAAAAGGACAGTCAGTGATAATGAAGCCTCTCAGGCTTCCTGTGCGGCATCATCTCTTTCCCCCCGGTTTCTGATTCCATTCTTCTTGATCTGTTCTTCTACTCTGTGTTTGTTTCCAAGAAATGGTTAACACGGTTATGAAAATAGCTAAGTCCAGTCTGGTTCAAGTTGGGTTTGGCAGTTACATAACCTCCTGTCAGCTTGAGTAAAGGGGTGGAGTCTAGCCCGTCAAGCAGGTCATAACCAATGAGGCTTCTGTTTGGGGATGGCCCTCTCCTGAGGATTCTGGGAAGTCCTGTCTTCCTCCGTAGTGGTGGGACCCACACACACTCCCTGTGACATTCCTGTTGAGAAGCCACATGAAGCTACGCTGAGGAGCCAGAGCCCTGGAGCTAGACGAGCTTCATGGAGATCCATGCCCAGGCTGAGGTGCTTCTACCACTACTGGCTCCGTAAGACTCTCCACCCACTGGTCTGTGATCTTCCTGCTTTTGGCATCATTGCACGTGTTTTGTAAGTCTGAAAAGGGCATTATAGATTGGTATCTGACCTATAGGCTAATATCGGACTTGATCTGGATTGGGCTGGGGTGTTTACTCAATATTCAATTTTTCTTGTATATAAAGCTCTTTATAAGTGTCCCTGAGTGTGTTTCTCTAGCCTACCCGGACTAACAGACCGAGGATACTGAAAACAGATTTGAGGAGTTGGTTGACGCAGTGACTGCAACAACGGGCTCAGTGATTGTGCAGATGGTCCTACACTGGGTACTTTCCTCAAGTTGTGCCTTGGGCAACCACGGGTAGGAGCTGACTCAGTGGTGTTGATCAGCACTGTGGGGTACCAGCCTCCACAATCCAACAGGTCCAAGGGGCGGCTGTGTCATTGAGGGGTAAAATTAAAGAGGCAGCAGACATGATAGAGCACGCGGGTGCTCCCCTCCAGCGCCATCATGACTTCAGGAGCCAGATCCATGCAGAGAGCGAGAGAATATATTTCCAACCAAGGCTTATCTATACTCCAGAGACAAGCCAGCCCCCTACTTACAGGCAACCACATGCATAACACGAATGCCACTGTACAATAGGCATATGCATGACAGGAAGGCATACATGTAACAAGATAAGCAGGCTGTAAAGTCAAGATGGCAGCCTAACCTTGGTTATCCCTGAGTTGCCTTGACCTTAGGTGTTTTGGGGTTCTCCTTCAGGGGAGCAGCCCATTATCCTTATCCTTAGGGTGGGACAGACAACAGGGCCTGATTGCTTTAGATGGCTGACAACCTTCAGGCAGATAATTTTATGCAGTTGGCCTCTAAGTGACCATCATTTTGTAAATAGCATCTTAGGTTTGGCATATATTATGGGGGGACAGAGTGGGGAATAGCTTTTCTGTTTCTCATACACTACCACAACCCAGCACCACCACCAGGAGAGCCTGACACAGTGAGGTTTAGGAACCACTAGCCCAGAAAGATCATGAAAACTCTGGCTTCTCTGTTGAGCCACTAAGAGATCTTTTAAACCAACAAGCAAACTCCCTAGACCCAACCCTAAAGCTTCAGATTCAATTGATCTGGGGTAGGGTCTAGGCACTGACATTGCTTAGAAAATGCCCACGTGTTTCCCATAGATAGCCACAAGGTTGACGAGTGCTTAGACAAGAACGTGAAGCCAATTGGTTGCCTCTAGGCTGATTCTAACTCCTGACGGCCACATGGTGGTTAGAGTAAGAATGTGTTCCATAGGATTTTCATGGGCTGCAATTTTTAGAAAATAGGCCTTTCTTCTGCGGCACACCTAGGTGGATTTGACCATCAGCATTGTGGTTAGTCCCTGAGCCCATAGTCGTTCGTATCACTCCAGGTATCCCAAAGCTGGGTGATCCAAACCCACTTCCAGCGAATTGGTTCCAACTCATTGCAGCCCATCAACGGTTTCTGGACCTCTAGATCTTTACAGGAGCTCATCTGTCTTCCTCAGAGTGGTAGTTGGGTTTGAGTTACTCACCTTGGGGTTAGCTTACCTGACAGCACCACCAGGGCTCCTTAATCGGATGACAGTAGGCTCTAAAACAGATTCCCCTGCCTCTAACCCAGTTCCCAGCAAAGACAGATGCCTCCCCTCAATTCCACACTATGCATCTAGTTCTATTAAACTAGACAGAGGGAAGGGGACAGAGTGAATTACTCAAAAAGAAAAAAAAATACCCCTATCCTCAAGATCCCATTTATTTTAGACCTTAGGCAAAGAGCTCTGTCTAATTTGCATGTGTACATAAAATGCTTCAGTTCTTAGAAAATAGCAATGCTATCTACAGTGTAGGAGGAAAAGTATCCTAAGTACACACATGCCACATTCACAATCCTTTTTCTTCTCTCTCAGTTCATGCATTTTACATTCGATGCATTTGCAGGGCTCCCGCTGGGATCATTTTTTGATTCCGAACTCCCATATCTGGAGGAGGTAAATGAAGGCAGTTTCCATCTCATGAGCTTGTTTTCAAAATAAAACCTTGTTTCTTTTGAGCACTAGTTATTTTTTAGCGTGACTGGCAAAGGGGATTTGTGAATTATAAAAGGGATCCGGTTGCCTTCTTCGACTTTACCACTGGGAACCTCAGTGCCAAATTTGCCTTCTCTCAATTACGTTATGTGTTCTAACATTACGCTTGCCTGCATCCCCTTTCTGCCTCAGAGCATACAGCTCACTGCCATTGAATTCGATCTGACTCATTATAACCCGATAAGATGGAGAGAACTGCCCTGTGGCCTTCTGAGGCTGTAAATCTTTGTGGGAGCAAAAAGCCTCATCTTTCTCCCCCAAAGCAATTGCTGCATTTGAACTTCTACCCATGAGCAGCCTGGAGGAGTTAGGATTTTCTGTCTGCTTGAATTTGTGTGTCAGTGTAGGGGTGGAGTCCAACCTGTCAATCAGGTCCCAGTCTGATGATGCCTCCTTGGGGTGTGGCCTTCGAACAAAAGGAAGCTAAGAACCTCCCTCTCTCTGTCTGTGACTTCACCTTGCTGCTGCCTGTGCAGTTGCCTCTGACCCTGCTTGGCCACATGCTCACGAGGTTGGGTCCACATGCTTCTGCACCCACTGGTCGGTGATCTTTCTCTCTCCTGGCTCATCATTCTGCACCGCCGGCCTGAGGCTCCATGAGTCCCGAGAGAGACTTGTGGGCTGGTGTCATCGTATGGACTTGAGTTGGACTGGGCTGGGCTGACTCCGTGAGCTGAAACTTACCCCTTCTTATGCAGAGATATGTGTCCCTGGATTTCTTTCTCTAGAGCACTCAGCCAAACACGCAGACCAACACGTAACCCACTGAGCCCCCAGGGACACCCCAGACCTGAGTACATAAATAAGAAGAAAAGCAAAGAAAATGAGCAGAAGCACCTTTGGGAACCTGTTGGATAGTTATCGCTGGGCCAAACAGTCACCATTGCCTTCAGAGAGCAGGCCGGTGACTTGGAGGAAGGAAAGAGTCTCAGGGGCTCCCAGGAGGGGCTGTACAGGACTGGAAAACCGAGGACCCCATGGTAAAGCTTTGAAAAAAGTGTTTTATTTGGAAGCATTTGGTGGCCAGTTGAAACCTCTCTGCAGCCCAGTGTGGTCCACTGACAGCCAGTCTGCCCAGTGCTCAGGAGGGAGGCCCAAGTGAATGATTCTCCAGTATTGATGTATAAGGGGCACTTCCTTGTTTGGGGGAACGTCTATTCCACCAGCCCATTCTCCACCTTACTCATGTTCCACATTGCACCAGGTAGCCCAGCCTGCATGGGAGGAGTCATGTGAAAATCTGCTAGGAGGTGCATTGGTGCTCAGGGAACGGCCCACCAGCGATCTGTGGGAGGAGAGGCAGTCTTTGTGCTCTCCAAACATGGGAAACTCACCAAGAACACATGCCGGACATATTATACAGCTACAGTCGCCAAAACAGCATGGTACTGGCATAATGATAGATACTCAAACCAATGGAAAAGAACTGAAAACCCAGAAATAAAATTATCAGTATATAGACAACTGATCTTTGATAAGGGCCCTCAAAATATCAAATGGGAAGCAGATCCTCTCTTCAAAAAATGATGCTGGAAAAAATTGATATGTACCTGTAGAAAAATGAAGCAAGCCTACTGCCTTACTCCATGAACAAGAATAAGCTGAAGGTGGATCACAGCTCTCAAAGAAAAACCCCAAACTATTAGGGCCATCAATGAGGGAATTGGGACCAACCTGACAAGTTTGGCACAGGGAATGCATAGGCTACCAAAAATAGGGAAACACACACACAGAGGAGGCACAAAGTGACAAGTGGGATATACTGATGATAAAACATTGATGACATACATTGAAAGAATTCACCAAGAGAGAGTAATAAGACGGCCCATGCACTGGGATCTATAATACCCTTATAACTTCCCAAAAGAACAAAACTAGCTGTCCACTGAGGAGGTGGGCAAGGGACCTGAACAGATGTCTCACAGAGGCAGAAATCCAAATGGCCAAGAAGCATATGAGAAAATGACCCCACTCATTGGCCATAAGAGAAATGCAAATCAAAACAACTATGAGATACCACCTAACACTCTCAAAGGCAACCCAATTCAAAAAATCAGAAAGCAACAAGCGTCGTGGGGGCTGTGGGGAGACAGGAACTCTTATCCACTGCTGGTGGACCTGTAGGTATGTACAGTCACTATGGAAATAGGTTTGATGATATCTAAAACCAATGGAAATTGAGCTACCATATGACCCAGCAATCCCCCTACTGGGCATATACACAGAGGAGGCAAGCAACAATCCACGACCAGACATCTGTACCCCAATGTTCATCGCAGCACCGTTCACAATTGCAAGGAGTTGGAAACAACCCATATTTCCATCAACTGATGAATGGATTAAAAACCTGAATATACATTCAGTGGAGTACTATGCATCACTGAAAAGCAGTGATGAATACATGAAGCATGTTGCCACATGGGAAGAACTAGAGGAAATTATGCTGTGAAGTAAACCAAGCGCAAAAGGACATGTACAACATGAGTCCTCTGAGGTCTGCTTTAAAAATGCAAAAGAGACATAGGGAAAAAGCTACTGTATACAGAAATTCCTGGGGGGAGGCCCAGGTAGGATGGCAGGGGTCAGACCACATCCAGGGCTACCTATGGCAGCCAACTGAGTATGGGGAGAAGATGGCAATGTGAAAAGGGGGAATGGGGCACTAACCCACCCAAGGGGGGCATGTCGTTTATATCTCCACAGTGAAAGAGGGACCAAACTTAAGCCCCGTTTGATCCCAAGGTGTCCCAGGATGTGAATGCAGCATGAAGACATGGAGTGGGGAGCCAGTGGAGGGATCTGAGAGCTCAACTCCAATCCCAATTATGTGGACAGTCACCTCTCCCTCCAGGGGAGTTTGCTTTGTAGGACAGCACTGAGGCTGCAGCTCGGGGAGAGGGGCATGCCTGACCAGAGCACATGATTGCAAAAGAAGGTGGAGGAAGAGAAAGTGGAGTGTATCCTGGTTTACCAAGCCTTGAGGACAATATCCCTACTCAGAACAGTCAATGCACAGAGAGGTCCATATGATTGGCCCCACTACGGAAGACGGTGTCTCTCGCTAACCCAAGGCCCCATGGTGACAACACTGAGGATCCAGGGACTGAACTGCACCTAGTTGGACCCCACCACACTGAGACAAAGCACTAAGGGGGTGTAGCATAGCAGCAGGGAAAGCAGAGCATGGAGCTCCTGAGGGATTCCCAAGGATAGACTTTGGGGTCAGTACATGGCACCCCATTAGACTCAATCGGGGGACACTCCTGAGGTCAAGGAACAGACCTTGAACTATTTACAGGTTTTACTTTTGTAATAATTATTATTTTAACTTATCTATGTATTTTTTCTGGGCATTGTTTTTTGTTGTTATTTTGTATTCTTTTGTGACTTTGTCTTAGGATATCTTGGCTTTTTGTTCATATTATTACCTCTGCAAGTAGATAAGATAGGCTAGACGAACAGTCTGGAGGAGAAAACAATGGGACAGATGGTTCAGGGGGTACTTGGGAGATGGAGAGGTGGGGGGAAAGGAGGTGGTGTTGACCAACCCAGGGATAAGGGAACAACAAGTGATCCAAAATCAGTGACAAGGTGGGTGTGAGAGGCCTGATAGGGATTGATCAAGAGTAATGTAACCAAGAGAAATTCCTGAAGCTCAAGAGAAAGCAGAGTATGATAGTGGGACAAGAGAAACGTTTATAAAAGGAAATGGAGACTGGGGGTGGGGTTGGGTAGAGAGCATTTATAGAGGTCTAAATACAGGCATGTACATAAGTAAATATATTTATATATGATAGGGAAATAGTTCTATGTGCATATACTTATAGGGTTAGTATTAAGGTAGCAGATGGACATTGGGTCTCCACTCAAGTACTTCTTCAATGCAAGAACGCTTTGTTCTATTAAATTGGAATTCCATGATGCTCACCTTCCTGAGGCGATCACTGAAGACAAATATGTGCATAAGCAAAAGTGGTGAAGAAAACTGATGGTGCCTGGCTATCCAAAGATACAGCATCTGGGGTCTTAAAGGATTGAAACTAAACAATCAGCCTTCTAGCTCAGAAGCAACAAAGCTCATATGGAAGAAGCACACCAGCTTGCATACCACAAATTGTCAAAGGGCTCAAGTATCAAAGAACTATAAATTATATCATTATAAATGAGGGGGACTATAGACTGGGATTCAAAGACCATCATGAAGTGACAACCCCTTACAGAAGGATTACAGGGAGGAAATGAGCCACTCAAGGTATAATGCAGAGGATGTACACTGGTATGAATAGGAGCCAGAAACATGGGAAATTCAGGGCAGATGATCCCTTCAGGACTAGTGAAGAGAGCGGTGATGCCAGGAGGGTGGAGGGAAGGTGGAGCAGGGGGAACCAATGGCAGGGATCTACATATGGCCTCGTACCTGGGATATGGGCAACAGGGAAGTGGGTGAAAGGACACATTGGACAGTGTACAATATGACAAAATAACGTTGATTTGTAAATTGTCAGGTGTTTATGGGGGAGAGGGAGGTGGAAAGGAGGAGAAATGTGAGGAGCTGATACCAAGGGCTTAAGTAGAAGGAGGATGTTTCGGTAGTGATGATGGCAACAAATGCTCAGATATGGTTTGCATACAATGGATGTATGTATTTACTGTGATAAGAGTTGTATGAGCCCTAAGTAATATGATTTAAACAAAACGAATAAGCCAAAGAAACTATAAGCTGACAAATGTGGTGAAGTACATTCATTAATCTATTATTTATAATATATATTATGAAAGAATACATGCCAGTGAGAAAGTCACTTAGCACCTCCCTTGTCTGTGTTTCCCGGATGTGCACACATGTATATGAAGTATGTATGACATGCCGTGGTGGTGGTATGCTGTAGAGGCAATTCCGACACACAGTGACTCAATGTGACAGGATGGAGCTGCTCCCCTCAAAAAGCACTCCTGAAGGGTCCCCAGGTGGCAGTCTTTACCAAAACACAGGCCAGGTCCTTTCCTGTACAGTACTACTGTGGCTGGGTTCCACCCCCAAACTGGTCAGCTCAGTGAACCATTGTGCCACCAAAGCTCCTTCTGTAGTGCTTGTACTTCTCACTTCCAATGTTTGTCCTTCAGACAAAGACTTCTTCCTGGGGAGAACTTATTGTTTTCCTAGTTTATTTTCTTGAAGTTCTAGGAAAGAAGGCAGAGTAGATATAAAATCACAAACCCCCTGCTAATTTTTATCAAGCAATGGGGGAAAGTAAGAGAGGAAAAACTGCCAAAAAAAAAAGTAGAGAAGTGATTTTGAAATAATGAAAACTTTCCAAGGTGGCAAATAACAATGCTATGTTTTAAGAGAGGAATAGAAAAAATAATGAAAAGTAAAGAAAAATAATGTAAAGGCATCTCTTGATGAGTGTGGCAGTCATGTGCTTATGTTAATTTTATAACTGAAATGTAGGGGTGGAGTCTGGCCTGTTAATCTGGAGATAGCCATTGAGTAGCCGATGAGGCCTCTGCTTTCACCTGAGACTCCTGGGAAATCTCGCGGTATTTCGCTAGTGAAGATGAGAAGCTATCTTCCCCAGTTGTTGGGAGTTAGTTTCAGAGACAATTAATCACGGACAAGACAAGCTGGCAGCGTTTGAGAAGCTGGAGGAGCTGGTGGAGAGACCACACAGTTTGCCCTGATGGAGCCAGACCTCTGAAGCTGGGGCAGCCAGATGGAGACCTCTGCCAACGATGAGTTGCTTCTGCTGTTGAGCCCTGGAGGCGAGGTGCCCTGCCAGCACCAGGATTCTGCATCCACTGACCTGTGACTTCGTGAGTCAGAAGAACACTTTATAGACTGATTTCGGGCATATGGGTTAATACCAGACTTATGACTTTGAACTGGACTGGGCTGGGATGCTTTCTCCATGTCCCATTCCTTTTGTATATAAACCCTTTCCTTATACCAATATGCCTGTCTCTGAAATTTTGTTCCTCTAGCTACCCGGACTAACACAATGAGTTACAGAACTTTTTTTTCTTCATTCTTGGGCCACTTTATTATTTTTTAATCATTTTATTAGAGGCTCATACAACTCTTATCACAATCCGTACATACCTCTATTGTATGCAAAGCACATTCATACATTTGTTGCCATCATCACCTTCAAAGTAATTTCTTTCTACTTAAGCCCTTGGTATTATCTCTTCATTTTCCCCTTCCTCCCTTCTTCCCCTCCCTCATAAACTGTGATAATTTTTAAATTATTATTATGTTGTCATATCATACACTGTCTGATGTCTCCCTTCACCCATTTTCCTGTTATCCATACCCCAGGGAAGAGGTGATATGTCGATCCTTATATTCAGTTGTTCCTCTCTTCTCCACTTGCCTCCACCCTCCCAGTATCATCACTCTCAGCACTGGGTCTACAGAAATCATCTGTCCTGGATTCCCCATGTTTCCAGCTCCTATCTGTATCAGTGTACATCCTCTGTTCTAGCTGGATTTGTAAAGTAGAATTGGGATCATGATAGTGGGAGTGGGGAGGCATTTAAGAACTAGAGGAAAGTTGCTTGTTTCATCATTGCTTCACATTACCCTGATTGACTCCCTGCTACTCTTCTGTAAGGAGATGCCCCTCATCTACAGATGGGATTTGGGTCCTCAATCTGTACTCCCCCTCATTTGTAATGATACAATTTTAGTTTTTTGATGTCTGATACCTGAGCCCTTTGAAACTTCATGGTCACACAGGCTGCTGTGCTTCTTCCGTGTGGGTTTTGTTACTTTGAAGCTAGATGACCACTTGTTTACTTTCAAACCTTTAAGACCCCAGATGCTGTATCTTTTGATAGTCAGGCACCATCAGCTTTCTTCACCACTTTTGCTTATGCACATATTTGTCTTCAACAATTGTGTCAGGAAGGTGAGCATCATGGAATTTTGATTTAATAGAACAAAGTGTTTTTGCATTGAAGAAGTACTTGAGTGGAGACCCAATGTCCATCCACTATCTTAATACTAACCCTATAAGTATATGCATGTAGATCTATATCCCCATCATATGTAAATATATTTATCATGTACATACCTGTATTTAGACCTCTATAAATGCTCTTACCCCCACCCCCAGTTCTTTCCTCCATTTCCTTTTACGTTCCTCTTGTCCTACTATCATACTCTGCTTTCTCTTGAGCTTCAGGAATTTCTCTTGGTTACATTACTCTTGATCAATCCCTATCAGGCCTCTCACATCCACCTTGTCACTGATTTTGGATCACTTGTTGTTCCCTTATCCCTGGGTTGGTCAACACCACCTCCTTTCCCCCACTTCCCCATCTCCCAAGTACCCCCTGAGCCATCTGTCCCATTGTTTTCTCCTCCAGACTGTTCGTCTAGCCTATCTTATCTACTTGCAGAGATAATAATATGAACAAAAAGCCAAGATATCACAAGGCAAAGTCACAAAATAAAATAAAATAACAACAATGCCCAGAAAAAATATATAGATAAGTTAAAAATAGTAATTATTACAAAAGAAAAACCTGTAAATAGTTCAAGTTCTGTTTGTTGACCTCCAGGAGTGTCCCTCCGGTTGAGTCTGATGGGGTGCCACATCCTGGCCCCAAAGTCTATCCTTGGCACTCCTCAGGAACTCCATGTTCTGCTCCCCCTGCTGCTCTGCTGCAACACCCTTAGCGTTTTTTGCCTTGATGTGGTGGGATCAGATCCGGTACAAGCCCATCCTTGCTTTTTTATTCTTTTCCCCATAGGGCCTTGGGTCAGCAAGGGATGCCATGTTTAATAGTGGGGCCAGCCATATAGTCCTCTCTGTTCATTGACTGTTCTGAGAGGGGCTACCTTAAGGTTTGGTGGGCTAGTATGCTCTCCACTCTCTCTTCCTCTCCCTTCTCTTGCTCTCTTGTGCTCTGGTCAGACATGTGCCTCTCCCTGAGTGGCAGCATCAGTGCTGTCCTCCAAAGCAAATCCCTCTGGGGGGAGGGGTGGTTGTCCAAGTAGTTGGGATTGGGGTTGGGCCCTCAGACCCTTCCGCTGGCTGTCCATTTCATGCCATCATGCTGCATTCATATCCTGGAACACCTTGGGATCAAACTGGGCTTAAGTTTGGTCCCTCTTTCACTGTGGAGATATCAACAACATGCTCCCCTTAGGTGGGCTAGTGCCCCTTTCCTCCACTGCACATCACCATCTCCCCCATCCTCCTCCCCTGCACCCTATCCTCAGTTGGCTACCATATGTAGCCCTGGATTTGGTCTGGCCCCTGCCATCCTACCTGGGCCTCCCCCTAGGAATTTCTGTATACAATAGCTTTCCTCCTATGCCCCTTTTGCATTTTTTTAAGCTGACCTCAGTGGACTCATGTTGTACTCATCCTTTTGCCATTGGCTTACTTCGCTTAGCATAATTTTCTCCAGTTCTTCCCATGCAGTGATATGCTTCATGCATTCATCACTGCTTTTCAGTGATGCGTAGTACTCCACTGAATGTATATTCAGCTTTTTAATCCATTCCCTTTTTAATCCATTCCTTTGGGTTCTTTCCAACTCCTTGCAATTGTGAACAGTGCTGCAATTAATATTGGAGCACAGATGCCTGACTGTGTGTGGTTTGTTTCTTGCCTCTTCTGGGTGTATGCCCAGTAGGGGGATTGCTGGGTTATATGGTAGCTCAATTTCCATCTGTTTTAGATATCACCAAATCAATTCCATAGTGGCTCGACACACCTACAGGTCCACCAGCAGTGGATGAGAGTTCCTGTCTCCCCACAGCTCCTCGACACTTGTTGCTTTCTGATTTTTTGAATTGGGTTGTCTTTGAGAGTGTTAGGTGGTATCTCATAGTTGTTTTGATGTGCATTTCTCTTATGGCCAATGATTGGGATCATTTTCTCATATGCTTCTTGGCCATTTGAATTTCTGCCTCTGTGAGAGACATCTGTTCAGGTTCTTTGCCCACCTCCTCAGTGGGCAGCTAGTTTTGTTCTTTTGGGAAGTTATAAGGATGTTGTTGATTTTAGTAATAAGACCTTTGTATGATGTCTCATTGCTAAAGGTATTTTCCCAGTGCATGGGTTCTCTTACTCTCTCTCTCTCTCTCTCTCTCTCTCTCTCTCTCTCTTTCTTTCTCTCTGGATTCTTTCAATGTATACAGGTGTTTTATCGTCAGTATATCCCATTTGTCACTTTGTGCCTCCTCTCTGTTTGTGTCCTTTCCTATTTCTGGTCGCCTATGCATTCCCTGTGCCAAAGTTGTCAGGTTGGTCCCAATTCCCTCATTGATGGCCCTAATAGTTTGGGGGTTTCCTTTGAAATCTGTGATCCACCTTGAGTTTATTCTTGTTCATGGAGTGAGGTAAGAGTCCTGCTTCATTTTTGTACAGGTAGATATCCATTTTTTTCAGCACCACTCTAGACTCTCTGGAGTCATGCAGGCTAAATGAATCCCCCAAAATATTGCTCTGAAGCATATTCCCAGAAATATCCTTTATGTCCAATACTTTTGCTTCCTTGGTAAAGAATGTCTGCTTTGGGTGTTGTCCTTTTTTCAAAAAACTGTCTGTGGGAGATGAGTGGACCTCTGGTAATATAGCCAGCTATGCTTTGGGCTGCTACCCTCAAGGTCAGAAATTTGAAACTACCGGCAGGAGAAAGACAAGGTTTTCTACCCCGATAAAGAGTTACAATCTCAGAAGTGCACGGGGGCAGTTCCACCCTGTCCTGTCAGATTGTGATGAGTCTGAATCTGCTGGATGGCATTGAGCTGGGTTTGGTTTGGATAGGAGCTCAACTGACCACAGCAACTTCAAAGTTAGAATAGAAACTGAGGGGACAGTGAGTTCATGCTAACTGTGTAAACGGAGTGTGTGAGAAGGAGGCTGAGAAGGTGTGAGCAGCCACCACACTGCACAGGTAGGAATAGTTGGATTGGTGTTCGCTTTGCCATGTCTACTCTCAAGAAAGCAAATTTTGAGAAATTAACTGTAGTGATGGCAACACATTCATAGGAGAGTCTGGGAGAGGCTGTGAAGCAATGACCAATGATGGACACAAGGCCTCTCTGGTTGTGGTAATAGCACATGGGTATATGCCATCTCTTCCCCTCAATCAGCAGCAAGCACATTTGCAATCTATGAAAAATAACGATCTATTAAGTGGGGGAAAGTAAATCAATAGAGATGTAGTATAATTATATGTGTGTAGAACATTGTTATGTGTTTTAAGTGGAAGAGGAAAAGAAAAGTTTGGCAAGATGCTCAGGAAATTGTTCATGGGCTGTATCTTGGGAAGAGAATAAAGACCAGGGTGGAGACACTGCAAAGGCTCTATCAGTTGCCCTTCTCCCCCCCCCCCACTTCCCCCATACACATTCTAAATGTTGATAAGTAGCATTATATATTGTTGAAATATATATTTAAACTAAAATCAACCAAATTTGATGTTACTGCTGCCAGGTGCCTTCAGATTGGTCCCTGCTCCTCTGCTCCCACGTACAGAAGGACTGACACTGCCCCGTCCCACCCCACCCTCCAGTCCTGCAGCCACAGGGCCAGTCCAGCTCGTCCAGGGCTGTCTTCTTTGTCTATGCCCTGCTAGTCTACAAGGCATGACGGCCTTCTCTGAGGAGCGGTCTCTCTCGACAACATAGGCCAAGTACCTGACAGGACGTCTCTCCATCCTTGTCTCTGAGGTGCCGTCTGAACGTACTTCTTTCAAGATGGATGTCTCTGCTCCTTTGTTTGTCCGTGCGTGTACAACAGTCTGCCCCAGCAATAGTCTCGTCCATTTTGTTTAATCCAAATCATTTATAGCTAACCATTGCGCATGGGAACACCTGAGCCTGGGAGACAGCCCATCCCCACCCACCACCTCTCTCTCTCTCTCTCTCTCTCTCTCTCTCTCTCTCTCTCTCTCTCTCTCTCTCTCTCTCTGTGTGTCTCTCTCTCTCTCTCTCTCACACACACACACACATGACACTGCTGAGTTTACGACTGCATCTCTCATGTCAGATCATCCTCACACTGGGTCACTCTGGGCCATGACTAGTCTCTTAGGACAGCGCCTATTGTCTGGAATAGGATAGATGCTTAATGAGTCATTTTCAAAACGGCTCCCAGTTTTTTTTTTTCCTCCCTGGGATTTTTTGAACTGCCAACAGCTAGACAAAACTGCTCTCATCTTTAATAGGCGTCTGCTGCGCATGCAACGTCGTCTCCACTGAGGACTACAGAGGAAGGATGAATAGGGTGTGGTCTGTGCCCTGGCTATGGAAGAAAAGAACCTCGAGTAGCAGAAGTCACGCCTCCTCGGCCTCGAGCTCTGTCACCTCAGGGATCTGCCAGCCACAGCCCAGGAGCCACGGGCATTGCCCTGCATGACTTGGGATACCCGAGAACGAAGCTCCTTGTTTCGCCTTGACTTCCTGCTTCTTTCTGGATTCCTCACACCCTCAAAGACCCCCTCTCCTTCCACAGCCTGCAAGCTCTCTGGGAGCAGATCTGAGCACCACGCTGATTCTCCTTGCCACAAGTACAAGAAACCATCACACCTTAACGGTTTCCTCTTTGAAAGTCTGGTGCCGAATCTGGTGTCTAAGAGAGTGAAGTTTTTACCCTTTAACATACCTTTCACTGGCGAGTTGTCTCTGCTGGTGGTAGTGGTGGGAGGTACTATCATGCCCCAGGAAGAACCATCCTCCTCTACTCTCTGTGGAAGTGGGGTGTATTGAACCCTGAATGCCCACTGGACAGAGAATCTGGATGCAGTCAGCTGACCTGGTTGGCTGGACCGCTGCCTGTAACCTCCTACACACTTCTATGAGCCTCTTACCCACAGCCTGGTGGAAGAGAGCCAACGCTTTAGAGTGTGGAGAGGCCACATCCTCAGTCAGAAGGTGGTGATGACTAAACAGCTGTACTAGAACTTGCCATCCCGGAAATGCCCTCAGTCTACCTGGAGAAGGACAGGCTGGGAAGTTGGGTTTCCAATTGTGAGTGGTGTCCTGACCTGTGTGGGCTGCCCATTTCTGCTGCATTGGGCAGCTTCCAGGGTCTGCAAAGATGGAGGGCTACAGAGAATGGGTACTAGGAAGGCTCCACTAAGAATCTAGTTTAAGGAGATGATGGTTATAGGCTCTGGCCTCCCAAGGTCCAGGAGAAAGACTGTCAGTGAGTACAGCTCTTTCAAATAGCACCAAGGATTTAATGTAAAAAAGAGGTTCCTTCAGAAGTGTGGGCAGGGGGCTGCCAGCAGTGCCCGATGGAGAGGGGACGCCTCACAGGGAACCGAAAAGGGGCCACCCACAGGCACTAGACAGAAGCGGATAATTCTGAACTATGCAGAAGGGCACACAGGGGCCAAAAGCCTCTTCCTTTGGAAGGAATGCCTTTGAAAGCCCACTTTCCTTCCCATCAGCCATCTCCACCCAGACCTGCAGAATTGCTCCCCGTGTGAGGCGTCCGTCCCCCACTCAACACAGACCCAGCTGTCCACTACACTGTCCCCAGCATAGTCAGGTCACTTCATGCTGACAGCCATCTGTGAGGTTGGGGGCCTCTATCACCTCCGTTTGTTAGGTCAGGCACCTCCGTGAGAGAGGACCTGGGATCCCAGGGAGGTTCAGGAATGCAGGTCCATAGCTCCTTCCAAGCACACTGGAGAGGGCTCTAGGAGGACAGCAGGTGACCCCGTGAAGTTCACGTCCTCCAGCGATGCCAAAGGGCAGATTACATCCCAGTGAGGCTAGAGGGACCGAGAGTCCAGGGGCTTAGAAAGCAGGGCATGATGGAGCTGACTGAGGATGGGGGCGGCAGCAGCAGCATCATGGAGCACTGGGGTTTGAGTCTCTCAGCAGCTTCATATCGTGATCAGGAACCCAAAGTTCAGGAAGGCCTGGGTTACAGAATTGCTGCTGTCCTTAGAGGCCACCGACCGGATTCTGACCTTACGAACAACAGAGTGTAATGCTGTCAGCCGGGGGCCAGCCTCACAGTCCTTCTTATGCTTGGGGGTTGGACGGGGGATGATAGCAGCAGCGAGTTCTCCCCTGTTCTGAGCCTACTCACAGAGGCTCTATATAGCAGCCAACCATCTGAGGGAAGAGCCCTGGGTTGTGGTGTAGCGGTTGTGCACTGGGACCGCCTGGTTGGCAGTTGGAAACCACCAACAGTCCCTTGGGAGAAGTACTGGACTTTCTACTCCTGTAGTTCCAGCTTTGGACACCACCCCCCTCCCCGGGGGCGGGTGTCAATGGCAGTGAGTAGCCTTGAAGAGAACAGATGGGCAGGTTCTTTCTCCCACAGAGCAGCTAGGGGACCAGAACCAGCAGCTCTCAGCTGCACCAGGAGGACTCCTGAGGGTCGGAGAGGGGAGAAGAAGCTTAAGCTGGGCCTGGGAGAGAGTATTGAGAGGTAACATAGTGACTGCCCATGGGGTCGTCCACCTTAAAGGCCAGCAGCTGGAAACTGCCATCTTGGGAGAAAGAGGAGAAGCGCTACTTCTGTGAAGAGTTACCTTCTGAGGAACACACCAGGGCCGGGCCACCCTGACCTGCAGGGCTGCTACAAGTAAGAGCTGACGCCACGGCAGTGGGGTGTGGTTTGTTGTTGTTGTCCTTGGACGTCTCTCCTCCCCCAGATATTCGCTCCTTCCCTGAGGTCAGGCTGGCTGTCCCTGCTACACTGCACCTTGGCCCCCACCATCCTCCCCTTCCAGCCTCAAGCAAGACTGGACCACCCCTGCAGAGGCATGGTGGCTGCTTTTCAGAGTGGGCTGGAGACAAAGGGGTACTCACTCATTGTGTTCACAAATGGCTCCCGCAGCATCTATGGTGCTGAGGGCACGAACATCTGACAGGAGGCTGGGGTGCCACAGACATGGCAGCCCGGAGGCGGACGGGGACCTGGAGCATCCTGGCCCGGTACCGAGCCAAGGCCCCTGTCACACTCCCATGAGAGCCAGCCGGGCCGCTCAAGGAAAACACACCCAAGACGCCGAGGGTCAGCACACCCAGTGCCCCAGACATTCCCCGGTCCCTGCAGAACGGTGTGGTGCCAACTGAAATATCATATCCGGTTGGGTCCACCAGTCCAGAGTGGAAGTCGAATTATTCCACAAATATTGCTCATTTAAATAATATTCTCTGAAGTATATGTCTCAGGCTCAGCAGAAGAACCACTAAATTATTGAATTCCCCGGAGGACCCATAAGGCTTGAAGGTGGCTTGGAAAGCAACATAAAAGGAGGCGGGATCCGTGTTGCAAAGCCTCCACGAGCCGCTGGCGCTGAACATCTTCATGTAATCTTTCCACTTAAACCAGTGATTAAACAGATTAAACAGATGATTAAACAAATAAAGATTAATGAAACAAGTAAAGTAATCAAATCTGTATGGGTGCATGAACGAATGATTCCAGACAATATTAGAACAAATTGTCTAAAACTAATAGCAAATGCGTCGTTTCAGTCCCAACAGCTTTTGTTGGGCTCACACTTGGATGTAATCAAAACATTTGTTTAAACTAAGATGGATATGAGGCGCTAAGATGTCAGTTTCTTGAAAGGGGAAAATAAAACAAAGGAAACGTCTTCGGTAAGGAGATTGGCAACATCAGCGCGGCTGCGTCGCTGAGGAATCAGATATGTTAAGATTTAATATTGCTCTTTCCTCTTCAAAAAAGTAAATAATAAAGGGGCTCGGGCTGAGAGGAGAAATGACAGTGAGCTGGAAAGAAGACGAGGTTTCTCGACTACTTGAGAATTTGAGTGAGAGGCCGAGAACTGTTCACAGGTCCTCGCCTGGCATTTCAGAAATCCCCTTTTAATTATTGGTCATTGATATGCTAATGACAACATGTGTTTATCTATGTCTCTCTTTCCTGAGAGGATAACAGCCCAGTGAAAGAAAAGATGGTTTCCTAGCTAGTAAGCAACGATGCAGAGTTCTTTCCCCAATAATTTAATATTCAAAACAGAATGAAAAAGCCCCACAGCCATTGTAGCCACCCAGTCTAAATAGGCTCTCGCCTGAGGTCTCATTGCTGGCCTGCTGAGCGGTTTGAGCACACACAGGCCTTTCTGTTAGCAGTCCCATGCCTAGGCTGCGGAGCCATCTACTTAGGGGAGGGAAGTAGACGCAGCCCTGCTGGCTGATTTTGGAATTCCAGTTGACTGCTTATTTGCAATTTCTGGCATGCCAACGATGCCCCTTTCACTGGTTGATTTTCCAGAAGCAGATCCACTCCTATTGAAATCCTTTAGGACAGGGTAGGACTGCCCTGGGGGGTTTCTGAGACTGTAATTCCTTATGGGACTAGAAAGCCTCGTTCTTCTTCCTTGGAGCAGTGGGTGGTTTCAAACTGCTGCTCTTGAGTTCAACACTCCCATGAGGAACCACTGTGCAACACGGGCTCTTGTGCTTGAGAAGTAGTAGGTGGTGATCAACTCTGGGGTTCCCACTTGAAGGCTGAGTACTCCGTGGACCCACAGTGAACACCAATGGGTCTACACTGCCCCCTCTAAGTCTAAATCCTGGGAAGCCAGAGTTTGGCTTTGGGACCACCAGCATCCTTTTCACTAGGGAGAGGGTGAGAAATACAGATTCTCAGGTCCCACCCAAGACCTGTCATGATTCTCAGGAAGAAGCAGTGAATTTGCAGCGTTTAGGCCAGTAGAAAATGTTCTCTGTGCATTGGAAAACTAGATGAAGAGCAGGGCCTCAGGCTTTCTTCAAGATCAAGAAAGGGCCTGAAAACTGGTTGTGGACAGAATGGCCAACTAGGAGTCTGCTGCAGAACATCTTGAGGTCAAAAGGCACACCCTGATACCGTGTCTTATGGCCCTATGTCTTGGACTGTATGATAGCTACATAATCTCCTGTCAGCTTGAGGGTATCAATAGTGAAGGCGTGGCATCTAATTAGTTCAAGTGTGGTTTTCTCATGAAGACTCTGGGAACTTTCTCTCTTTTTCCTGGAGGTGGACCATACTCTCTCTCTGTTTCACCTTCCTGTTGAGGAGACACACCCAGGAGCTGGAGGACCTATGTGGAGATGATTCCGCTGGCACTGGATCCACAAGACTTTCCATCCACCAGCCTGTCATCTTCATGTATTTTGCATCATTGCATGTGTTGCATGAGTGTGAGGATGGAGTTGTGAACTAGTTTCAGACTTATGGACTAATATCGGACTTATGACCTTGATCTCGACTGAGCTGGGATGTTTTCTTAATGTACAGTTATCCTTCGCTATAAAGCTCTTTTTTGCACATACAAAAATGTCACCGGATTTGTTTCTCTAGTCAACATGGTCTAACATGGGTTGTCAGCTGCAAGTTTAGAAGTTCTAATCCACCCGCTGCTTCTCAGGAGGAAGATGAAGCTGCCTACTACTGTAAAGATGGACAGTCTTCAAAACATTATAGAAGTTCTACTCTGTTCTGTGGGGTCACTGAGTTGGAAAGGGCTTGGTGACACTAAGTTTGGGCTCTTTGTGACAATCTTTGGCCTGCCCCAGCCTGTCAGCTGTTTCTGCTGTCTATCAAGCAGACCTGGTTGAACTGTCGGATTGCAAGCGGCAGAAATCAAACTAAAACACACCTATTGCTAGCAAGTTGTTTCTAAAGCTGAACTGTTGCTCCAGAGGGTTTTCTTGGCTATAATCCTTATGGAGCAGATCACCATGCCTTTCTTCCATGGCAGATTTGAACCACCTACCTTCAGGTAAGTAGAGTGAAGATTGTGTACACCATGTGCAGAAATCAAGTAAGACCAAAGAGGAGTTGATGTGTTTGGGTGCCAGTGCTGGAGAAGAAAATTGGATAACTGGCCCCACCATTTACACCTAAGCCATTAGTGTTTGCGGTGGCCTATGGTTAGGAGACCCAGCTGCATGAAGGTGACGTGCTTATTTGGTAACTGCAACATTGGCATGTTGAACTCACCTTGAAGCTACACAGAAGAACCCCTGGAGGTCGATTCCCATCAAGATGATGGCCAAGAACACTCAAGAATGCAGTGCTACTGTCATGTGGGGCTGCTGTGAGTCAGAATTCAACGGGGCAGTACCTAAGGTCAAGGTTGCTGATGACCTTGTGTATCGAGTGATTTCCATTCTATTGAGTCCTCAACTCCAAGACCATGCAGACCTTGGAGTGTGCCAAGAGGAGGAAATCCCATGAAGACCGACACCTGGGAACAATGGAGGAGATAATGGGCTGGTTTTGCCAGGGAAGAAACCAAACCCAGAGAAGGACTGGGGCCTCTCCAGGCCAAACAGCAAGCGTATCAGACCCGGGCCCAGACTTCCTCAACGTTCCACCCCACCAGGCTGGAGAAGATTTCTGGATCTGGAATGACTGGGTTCCTCTGAGGATTCCTCTCTGGCCCAGCCTTCTGGCAAACTTCTGCCCTTCCTCTGTCCTCAAAAACAACATCTTTCCACTCCTCCCCCACTTGCCTTCCTCAAATTACTGCCACCTCATTTGTTTATTTCAGCTACAATGGGTCTGCTTGTGTGAGCTGCCCAAAGCTAGATGCAATCCCCAGGCACTTCCATCTTTGAGTGAGGGCCACAGAGTGCAGAGCAGTGACCCCCCCACTCCCCGCTCCAAAAAAAAAGTCAAGAAGGAAAGGCTTTCGCGAGCTTCTGCCCTCTCCACATTTCCTGGGTCACTAAAGAAGCTACTTCCATTAAGAATTCTCACTCGTCTGTAACCCAAGAAATAAATCAGGTGCTCAAGTGAACCACACTTCCAGGGTGGCCTCTCCATCAAGCTTCAGGGAGCTGGCACCACGGGCACCAATATTTATAGAACAGGTCAAGCAATGATATGTGACACACGCTCTAAGAAACAGAGGGCTTCGTGTGCTTGCCACCACCTGGGGAGGAGAGAAGGCAGGGAGCCCTGGAGACCAGCAGAAGGCTTTAGGAAGTCTTCACGGTCCCGGAGGGCAGCGTGTGTGGGGTGGGGAGAGTCTTCATGGCCCCAGAGGACAGCGTGTATATAAGGGGAGGCGGAGGAACTCCCAGACAGGCAAAGAATCCCTTTAGGTGCCCCGTTGGTGCTCTGGCTAATGCTGTGCATTGTCATCAAGTCGGTTCTACCTTCTGGGAATCCCACGTGCGCAGAGGAGCACTGTGCCACGGGGTCTTCAAAGTGGGGACTGTCAGGAACAGACCACCCTCTGGGGGGTTCCAACGGTCAATCCTTCCATGAGCAATCAAGGATTTTGTTGTTCGCTCCATCCAAGGATACAGGAGGCCCTCCAGTTGGAGGTGAATGGATTGCGTGTTCCTCTCCATAAGAGCCACACCTTCTTGTTCCAATCCACCCAGGCACTCCTGCAGCGGTCTGCTCCATTCCTGCGCACGGCACGTCCCCAGGAAAGTCATTAGTGGGGCTAATGGCAATGTGAAAATGATGCCAGTTTTGCTCACAGAACACAGCACCTAGTCAGTTAGGGACACTGGCCAGGCCACAGGGGAGAGCTACTGCCCTGGTGCTGAAGGTTGCTTCTTCGTTCCTACTTTTACAAAGCAGGCCAGTCAGGGGAGGAGGAGGAAGAAGAGGAGAGGAGGGGGAAGAGAGGCAGGAGGAGGAGGAGGAGGGGGAAGAGGAGGAAGCCCGTGGCGCATGGGTGCGGGGGTGATGTGATTAATTTTTCATGGGCTTTCTCGTTGGTTCCTTGGAGACGCCTTCTTGGTCCATCCCAGGAAACCATCTGCTGGAGAGAGATTGGGCTATGTTTTTCTAGGGATGCAGAAGGAAAGAGTGAGGTGGTTTCAGTGATTGATGGGCAAAATGGGAGTCTGCTGAGCTATTGTCTCAAAGAGGATTTTCTCAGTTCTTTTATCTCTTTTAATAGCAGCCTCTGGACTGCTAAGACTAGGGCACACGGCACAGAACGTCCTAGGAAGTGGATAAAACATATGCCTTGTTTGGAATTATGCCTCAGCCAGGGCTTGGAGGCAGGAGGCAGGTAGATGAAATGAGTTCAGCCCTCTCAGAGAGAGGGCTGGTGGCTGATCCACATCCCCCTCCAGATCCAGTGGGTTTTGAGGACAGCCACGGGTCCCACAGTCTGGGCCAACGAAGCTCCCAGTGGACAAGGAGATTCAGGGGCAAAACCTTATCCCTGCCTCTGCGGATCTAAAGAAACCATCATCTCCTTGACCCCTGGGGCCTCCCTAAAGCATGCTACCTGAACATTTCCACAGGAAGGAGGGAACTGTCCCTGTGCTCCCTCTCCCTGTCATGGGGTCACTGCTGCCTCAGTGTGCCCACACACCCCCCTCCCCCCAGGGCTCGTGAACCTGTCACTATTGACTGGAGTCCAGTTTGCTTCCCAGGGTGCTACTAATGGTTTTAAACTGCTGACCACGCACATGGCAGTCCACTACCGGGGCTCCCTGTTTAAACGGAGACACCTTCAGAGCCCATGATGGCCATCTGGGGCCCTTTGTTATGCTTTCTCCTCCGGGGCCAGCCACGGTGGGGAGGAAGATCTGGTTGGTTATGGGAAAAGTGAACCAGGTCTCTCTTCTGTGTTCTCTCCCTGTTGGTGAGTGGGTGGGTGCCCAGCTCAGGCAACCCCGGCATGACTCCAGTGCCAGCAGTGGATGACGCCGGGCAGGGCCGGGGAGGTGGTGAGAGCAGTATCGGTCCAGAGCGGAGCTGGGTGAGCAGCAAAGAAATGGGCATCTCTTGTTTCTTTCTGACCAGCACCATGTTTCTTGGGGCCATGCTATCCCAGTCTTCTTTGGAGCACTGTTTTCCACGTGTCTACTTGGTCAGGAGCACGTCACCACCCCTCTCCTTCCACCCAGGCTGAAGTCCTCTCTGGCTTCTGCTGATACGTGTATTTACTTAATCACAGCAGTCGACACCCGAGGGATATGTGATCCAAGCAGGGCTCATCCACCTTCTCTGATCTTTAAGGCCAAGAGCCGGGGGAGGGAGGATACTGTCATCTTTTGAAGTCCAAGTCACAAGGTCTTGGAGAAGGAAGTATGCTTGCTCACAGAAGGAACCATGGAGACAGAGAAATGCTGAGGAAAAGGGCCTGGGAGTAAAATGGGTTTCCCGGTTCCCCTGTTCCTGAGGTCGACGTCAAGTTGATGTTGCTGGAGGATAGGGCAGAGCTACCCCTGTGAGTTTCTAAGACTGTAACTGTTGACGGCGGTGGAATGCCCGGCCTTTCTTCCGCTGCATGGCGGATTCTTTCCAATGACTGACCTTGTGGGTCATAGCCCAGTCTGTCACTCGATGCCACCAGGGCTCCTTTAGACACCATCGTTTCAAGAATGACTTGTTTCCTTTTTTCTGGAGTTTCTGATCATCACAACCAATGGCAAGTCGCACTCAGGATGCTTGGCAGCTGGGAAAGCTTCCTTCAGCCAGTAGCCCACAGTTGGAGGCCGCACGATGGGGGGCTTCGTAGTTTCCTTTGTAAATTGGGAAGAGAGACGGAAGAGAGACAGGGGATGGAGAGAACCGACTAGCTGAGCTCTTCGCCGCTGTGCCACTAGGGCTTCTTGTCAACCTACTCGGCACCGTGCCGACCTCAGCAAGAACCCTTTGCGGTAATAGCAGGATGCAGGCTTGATGGAGAGGGAGGCGGGGAGGCTCCCGGGGCTGGGAGCCTGGGGCCCACTTTAGAATTCCGCCTCCACGCCACCATGCTGACCCTCTGGGGTGAGCTGCTCTTGAGGGCACAGGGGAGCTGATTTCACTGCACTCGGGAAATGGGGTGCACAGATACACAGCAGACCTTAGAACAACGTCTGTGGTTCAAACGAGGCACGTGGAGCCCAAGCACTGTCTGAGTGCAACAACCCACAACACCTGTCTGCTTGACGGGTTGGTCACCTGATCTCTCCCCACCCCCACCCCACCCCCAGGTCTGCTGACACGTGGACACTCCCATGTCATGGGCTGCGCTGGGCCCTCCCCAGTCCTCTCTTTGCACTGACCAGGGTCCCAGAGTCTGGTGGAGCTGCCCCACCCTTCACCCTGCGGTGGCCCCTGTCCCCTGTCAGAGGCGCCACGCGCAGCACTGTGGGACTCCGCACCTGCAGGCCTCAGGCCTGGGTCATCTGGGCTAGTCCTCTGCAGCCTGGCTGACGGTCTTGCTGTGGGTTTGCCCACGAGCTGTGGGGTTCCAGACCAAGAAACGGTCAGCACTTGTCTGACCGTCTCAGGAGAACACCATTGCTCAAGTAGAGACGTCCAGGAGGAAAAAAGGCAAAGTGGGGGCCGAGCACAGGCTCGGGCCTCCCTCCTACCCCCAAAGAATAAGCACTTCCCTTTGAGGCACCCTGCTTCCCGCCCTGCTGGGTCCCTCTGAGGAGGGCCTGAGCCCCAGCGGGAGCCACTCAGTCTGAGAGCCCAGCCGGCCTGGGCCTGCTGTCTCCTGCCTGAAGAGGCCCTGCTCCGCTCCTCCCAGGCTCCAGCAGGTCGGCTCCACGCCGAGCAGTTTGCTTTTTTGGAAAGTCTCATAAATTTCCAAGAAACTTCTCCAGACAACTGTCACGAGGCTGCACCTGCCAAACAAACACAAACAGAGCTCTCCTCCACCAGATTAGTTACTTAATTAAGGAGAGAAAGAGACAAGGCACGTAATGTGGAGATAATTACCCATCCTGCCAAGTCTCCGAGTGTAGCGGGGCGTCCGCCGGCAAGTTGCCGCAGCGCCGCTAATCCATATTCATCCAAAGTTGTAACTGCTGTGAACATTTTCCACACAGACAGCAATATGTTCAACCAACAATTTGAGCTCCTTCTCGGATTCCAGCAGCTTCCCACCCCTCTCCCTCCCTTCGCAGGCTCCCTGCCTCTCTGTGAAGGAATGTGCTAAACAAAGCAAACCCTTTATCAGCAAAGGGGACCCCAATGCGCTGGAAGGGGCCGATCAGCTCTGAACCCCAGAATGAAGCATTGGTTTGCTGTCTCCCCTTAACCTCTTGACTCATCGACTCAGGCCGTTGAATTTGAATTCATTGAATTCTGAGGGAGGAGTCTCAGGAGAGTGCACGAAGCGTCAAGTCCTGGCTGCTGACTGTGGGGCTGCTCGAGTGCGCCCAGGGGTGCCTCTGAAGATAGTCCTGGTGATCCCTTTCTGAAAGGTCACGTCTCCCCCAACCCCTGCAGGGAACAGTTTCATTGTGAAACGCCTGGGAGGGGTCCCCGTGAGTCAGAACTGACACAGCGCAGCTGGTTTGGGCTGCCACTGAGTGTGCCATGTGTGTTTGTAAGCCCAGCGGGAAGCAAATGCTAGGGGGTACAGAGAGGTGTGACCCAGGCCTCAGCCCAAGACACCTACAGCTCATGGGTCAGTTGAGCTCTCCTCTGGGCACTGGGAGGTAGTGTCTGACAGGTGGTGAAAGCAGCACAGAGAGGTGAAGCAAACTGCCAAAAAACTACACAGCAACTAAGTGACCAATCTGGACCTTGGACCAAATCCTATGTGTGAAGAGGAGGCCAGGAAATTCCCCCTGGTAGACAGAAGGGTACAGACTAGAGAATTTTAAAAATCACTGCTATCAAGTCAATATTGGCTCTTCGTAACCTTGTCTGACAGAGTAGAACTGCCCCTGTGGGGTTCTGAAGCTGTTGCTCTTTGTGGGAGCCCCAAAGCCTCATCTTTCTCCCTTGGCGTGGCTGGTGCATTCGAACTACCGCCCTCGTGGTTGGCAGCCCAACGTGAAAGCCACTGTGTCACCAGGGCTCCTTGACCAAAGAACAGAGCTCAGGGCTGTGCTCCCAGCTCTGCTGTTTACGAGCTCTGTAGCTCTGAGCACGTCCACGAACTGCAGAGGTTATTAATTTCTTTATCATTAAAACAGGCACAGAAGTGCTGATAAGTTTAAACAAAATCCGAGTCCTAGAACTGCTGCCCAGGACAGCGCCTACACTTGGTAGATACTCCAGGAGCAATGGCACAGCTCCATTGTCTGAAAATGGGAGGGCACACCGAGCACACGGGAATGCGGGGGACTCTGGGAAGCCTCACGGAGAGGCGCGGTTTGTGTCCGTCTTAACACGGGCTGAGGTCTCCAAAGACAGAAATAGGAGCCAGCACGTTCCAGGCGCAGGTAAAGCACAGAGCCGGGTGGAGATCAGACCCGTTCAGGAGAGAGCACTCATGGTGCGTCCACTAGGGCAGGGTGGTGAGGACGACCAGGCTGAACAATCAGGCAGAGCCAGGTGGAATGGCGACTTGCATGCCAGAGGGAGGACAAGCAAGGACAGCTGGAGTATAGCTTGGAACGTGCAGCGAGGTTTGGGCACTCGGTTGGCAAGCTGACAGTTGTGTGTCTGGAAGACAAAGACCGAGAGGATGCCTAATGTACACAGAGAAGGGGGAACTTGACTTGATTCTATCCAGAGCATGCTCCACTCCAGTTTACTAGCGTTGTAATACACTGGCGAGGCTGACGATGCTGTCCACCTGCTTCAAAAGCGCACTGCCGCTCCTTATTTGGGGCCCCACTTCTCTCTCCTTCAGCCCTCCTTGCTCTGGCTCAGCTAATGGGAGCCACGCCCAAGCTCTGAGGAAGACGGATAAACGATGACCACATTTCAGATTCAACGTTGCCTTCCTCTTTCCACCTAGACCTTCAGGACCCCGAAGGACAGTTTGTGGTTGACGACAGTTTGTGGTTGGCCTTCCTGATGTCAACTTAAAGGGTCAGGACATCCCATCTCCATCCCAGCTTTATCTTAGCCCTCTGTGCCAGAGGGCTTTTAAAGCAAGAAATAGCAAATAGGTTTCAACTAGAATGCTAGGGCTGCTAGAACAGAGAGTGAGGCCATCTTTGCTTCAAAGGACACTGGAATTGATTAGCAATGTCTGTCAGGGGCATGGTGTGGAGGTGTGTCCTCACAGGCATTTGCCATGTTTGAAAATGATTCCTGAGTCTTTGACTAAGTTAAGTTTACATTTAGGTTAAGCTGATAGCAAGTGTTGGATTATTTCCCTTCATTCCTGACAGAGATCAGAAGGGAGCACTCACAGTGCCTGCCGTATATTGAGCTCTTACAGTATCAGGGAGAAGTCTGGAGGTATAGTGGGCTACATGTTTGCTTGCTAACCTGATGGTCAGCAGTTCAAAACCACTGGCAGCTCTGAGGGAGAAAGAGGAGGCTTTCTACTTGTAAAAAGAGTGACAGTCTCAGAAGCCCACAGGGCCATCCTACCTCGTCCCACAGGGTCACGATGCACTGAAATCAACTCAGTGGCAGTGAGTCTGTTTTTCTAAATAGTGTTGGAATAAAGAGGGAATGGCTTTCTTCTTAAATCATTGTTCTACGACTAGGAATGAGAAATCACTTCTGCAGTGCTCCTCAGCCTTCTCATTGCACCAGCATGGCCTGGGAAGATTTCTTTCTTTTCTCTTTTAATTGTTGTAAAACTATACGTAATAAAACATTTCTCCATGAATAATTTTCCATGTGCAGTTTAGTATCTTGTTCAAGCATGACCAGCATTGCTTTTCAGATCATTCCGCCACTGCTAGCATAAGCTCAATGGCCCCTCTGCAATAGCTACAAAGGAACTTTGGAGATGGCCTGCTTGTCCCCATGGAGATTTGGTTTCAGCTGCTTTGGGGTGGACTTGGGTCTCAATACCCTTAACATCTCTGCAGGTTAAGGTTCTTTATGCCCCTGTCATACCAACCAGTGGAGCCGCATGGACGGTCACAATTTGGTCCCATCCTCAGTTCGGGATCCTCAAAGGACATTTTCTAAAGGAATCAAGTCTCTGGCTCAAGGCTCTGTCCTTCACTCTCTACTTACTGCCATGGAGTGGAGTCTGAGTCACAGTGGCCATCAGACGAAGCAGAGCTGCCCCGTGGGTCTCTAAGCCTTTATGGGCACAGAAAGCCTCATCTTCCTCCCGACAGGCAGCAAGTGGGTTCAAACTGCTGACCTTGCACAAGCAGCCCAACACATCATCCATTACTCACCCAGGGCTCCTAGCCTTCGGCCTGGAGGCATGCACACCACAGTGGATGCCAGGAGGCAAAGACGTGGGGGATGAGATCTGAGATACACGGAGAACATGTCCTGCTGGGCTCGTCCGGAAGGTGGGGTCTGAGCTGGGCCTTGGGAGGATGGGCCGAATAGAGACAGATCAACTTGCAGAAGATGACGTCATTGCAAATCACATGAGCAGCTGCAGGAGAATCTCCCGGAGCAGAGGCCCAGGAAGGGAACTATTGGGGTGGAGACCAGGAAGGTCTGAGCTCTGGCTCTGAACCCTCACCCAAACCCCCAAGTCATTTAGTTTTCACAGTGACCCCCTGTGCATCTTTGGGGAACTGGGCTCCAGAGGGCGTTCTGGGGTGGAATCGTGACAGAAGCAGGGTGCCAGGCCTTTCTTCCCAGGCACCATGGGGAAGTGAGTCGTTGAGTGCACATGATCTGAACACCCGGCACTGGGAGGTTCCACGAAGGGCTCGCTAGGAGTCAAAGACATGCCCGAGGGCCACGTCCTACTTGGGAGGAGCCTTCCCAGACCATCAGTCCGATTCTCCTCCGCAGGCCTCCGCCCATCCAACACTGATTCATTCTGGGAGTCCCACGCTGGCTAGTTTCCAGCCTTGGCCATCAGCGCCGCTCCAGAGGACGTTGCTACCCACAGGCCTTCTTCCCCACCAGGTGTTCTGCCTGCTTGCCAACCGGCGCCACAGGCCTAATCCCAAGAAGCCGCTGGCTTTACGTGACCTTCCCCTAAGAGTTAATTAGGGTCTCCTTCTTCAGAAGGATCGTGGGCTCCCTTAGGCAGAGTCTCTCTTTGCCTAAGCCCCCGGGCCCCTCCCCTCCCATGTGTGCTTCTGAGACTGCCAAGAGCTTGTGGGTTTCACTTGGCACCTGCCCATGTTGCTTCTCTTGCCCCTTCCTGTCTCCCACCTGTTCGAGGGGACTTCTAAATTAGTCATCTGTTGTCAAGGAAACGCTCTGCTTCCTCCAAGGTGTGAATCCGGGGGGTGGGGGTGGGGGTTGGTTGCAGGGAAGGGGTGAGTGATTCACTGGACAGACTTGGTCCACGCTTACATCAATAGAACCTGGAGGGCGAAGGCTGCAGCCTGTCTCGCAGGGTGAGGGCCTCCTGTACGTGTGTGTGTGTCCTAGGCTTACTGGCTGGTGGATGCCCCTGAGACCCTTCATGTCTAGAAAAGAGGTTCCCCCTTAAAGTATTGGGACAGTCCCAATTTCAAACAATTTTCCCCACGTCCTGCAGCATTTTCAAAAAGTCCGGATTTTTGGAAAGAATGCATGACAAGCTAGGGAATGGTGGGAGAACAGGAAGGGAATATACCCTTTCTTATCCCTCCTCCACCCCTATCAATGGTGTCCTGATTTACCAATGTTAAAATCTGGTCACTTTACCCTTGTCTCAATTTTCAGCCAAATAATAAACAGGTCTATGAGGGGAACAGGAACAACTCAGAATCATGAAACGTTTGAGGACAGGAGGGCAGCATTTTCTCCAGAAGAAAGTTCCGAAGGTTGGGAAAGGAGGAGGAGGAACCGGGGAACACGGGGAGGACAGGATAAGTGATGATCCATGGAGGGGATTGTGATCAATGACATGAAGCAAAAGGTGTAGGGATTTTTGAGTGGAAAGTTGATCTACTCTATAAATCATCACACGATTTGCATATGCTGGACCCCACCTGACCTGTTGAGAAGGCACTCCCCCCGCCCAAAGAGCCCAGAAACTGCCTACAGTACTGTAGAGACCCACATAAGAGTGGGGAGGAGGTTTGTCTGCAGTCCAGAAAAAAATCATCCCTGATTTCTGATGTATGTGGCATTTTCTGTAACATCAATACAAATGGGTGTTTCCAACAGTTATATCTGCATCATCTGACACATAGAGGTGTGTGTGTGTGTGTGTGTGTGTGTGTGTGTGAGAGAGAGAGAGAGAGTCTATCTCATATGTACCTTCTATTTTCCTTCTCACTTCCACTGAGTCAATTTGTACTCACAGCAGCCCTGTAGGACAGAGTAGAATAGCCCCTGTGCATTTCCAAGACTGTAACTCTTTACACAATAGAAAGCCTCATTGTGACTCTGTGCAGTAGCTGGTGGTTTCAAACTCCTGACCTTACAGTTAGAAGTCCAATATGTCACTGCTAGACTACCTAGACTCTATAATTCATTGTAATGGCCACACAAAGCTCACAAACAATACTCACAATTAAGGGGTCTTACCAGGGGACAAGTCAGGATCAGTAAACAGTAAGGGTACAGTTGCTGGTCCACAGCTAACACCTCTCCTCAGTCAGTAACCAAGTCTCTCTCTCTGGATCACAGCCTCCCAGCCACCTGGTCCCTTGGCCTTTGCCTCCTGCCCAGGACTCCAGCCTGTCTCTGCTGCACAGCCTCCACGCCTTGGTGCAGCTCCTCTGCTGTCTCGTGGTCCCCAAGTCTCGGCTGCTGGGCTCAGCCTGGCCCCACTGCTCTGCATTGTGGACTCCATGCCAAGCCTCTAGTCCCGTCTAGTGCCCCTGGCTGAAGCCTCAGATGAAATCCTGAAGGTGCTCTTCTCCCCGTGGCCCAGAGACAGCTCTGACACTCAGAGGAGTGGCTTTGAGGTCTGACCTCTGTCCTTCCCTAAGGAAGCACTCTCTCCGTTAAGGCTGAGACCTAATCCCAGTCTTAATCCTCCCTATTAGCATAGCAGAGAGCTCCTGCAGACATAGAGGCTAAAATTTGTAATAAGAAATTATGGCTAGAAGGGCCATAGTAATTGACTACATCTCAGATCGGGAAACAGCGACCCAGAGACCAAATAAGATAGAAAACCAGCATGTGCTTTGAAATGTCTTCTCTAAGCTTTGATAAATGATTCCCATTTCCTGGCAAAGAACCTGGAGGTTCCCAGTGAAAGGGGACTTTAAAAGTTGGTCCAATAAAATCAGTGTTGAATGGGACACCAAAACTCCAAACCAAACCTGCAGCTGCTGAGCGGCGTCCTGCTCCCGCGGCCTTACACGGGAAGTACAGGATTGCAAATCCTGACAGGAGCAGGTAGCCTCTTTCTCTTTGGGCTTGAACGGCCAGCCCTACCATCAGCAACCTCGTGCCTGACCCACAATGCCATCGGGATGCCTTATGTTCCTGGCAGGATTAGAAGAACTAATGACACCCCAAACATGGAAACAAAAACAAACGATGGCAGAAGAACCCCAGACACACTCATGGCCCCTGGGGTCAGATGGACCAAGTGCTCATAGGTTCATGTCCCAATCAATCATTGGCTGCATCCTGCTTGCTCCAAAGCTGCTCTGGAAATGGTCCTGCTGTATTCAAGTCTGGCTGTAGGGGTGCAATGGTGGCATGGGCTTGTTCTCCCAATTTCCACCGTCTAAGCATTGACTGCCGCCAGATGGCAGATGGTCCACTAGGCCTTATCTTGTGCAGTCATTAGGGGCGGCGCTGTCATTTCAACCCCACTTTACAGCTGAAGAAACAGAGGCTGCCTAGGGAAAGGCAGGGTCCTGGGGACTAGAGAATTTATTTTGCCACTCTCCGCCTCCCTTGGTGGGGCCTGTCCTTAACTAGAGTCCTGATACTGCATTCTCATTAGGGACTCAAAGGGGCAGTGACATTTTCAAACCAATTCATTTCCACTTCTTCAGGTGAAAAGGCTTGTAGGAATATAAGCTTTGGAGACTGTGAGGGGGAGGAAGGCTGTTTGTGAAAGTTGCCCTGTGTTGCAAGGACTGCCTGCCTCATCCCTCCACCACGCATTCCCCGAATGCCTGTCCCCAGCCATGACACACGGAGAAGAAACAGAAGACGTGGAGCCTGCTAGTCTCAGCCTGGTTCCCACTCACAGCGCCTTTAATGGAAGTGGTTTTTGTAAGTTTCATTGTTGCTGCTGCTGCTGTCACATTGGCCCCCAACCCATGGCTACCCCATGCAGAGCACACGGCATGCTGCTGGGTCTTGCGCCATTCCTGGATCAGACCACTGTGACCCAGGTCCCCTGGTTTTCCTTCCTAGTCTGCCTTACAGGGGAAACTCCACTAAAACCTACCTGTTCGGCATTATAGCCACATGCAAGTGCTCACTGACAGGTGAGGGGCACTGTCTGGGACTCCTACGAGGGTCTCCTGCATAGAAGGCAATTGAGAATTCTACCACAGCAATACCTCTGCCCTCCTGAGCACCTCAAAAAGGTTGCTTATTGGGAAGAGGTGGTGATATTGTCATCGTAATAGTTGTTGTTTCAAAAGCAGACTGCCATGGAGTCCCCGATTGGATAGGGGAGAACGGCCCCTGTGAGTTTCTAAGTTGTCACTTTTTGCAGGAGTGGAGAGACCCATCTTTCTCCCTCAGAGTGGCTGGTGGTTTCAACTTTCCAAGCTCAGGGTTAACAGCCCAACGCATAACTCCCTCTGCTACCAGTGGAGGGTTAAATAAAAAACCAAACTCACAGCGACTCCCTGTGGTTTCCGAGACTGTAACTGTTGACGGAGTTGAAAGTCTAGTCTTTCTCCCTGGGAGCTGGGGCTGGCTTTGAACTGCAGACCATGCTGACCCCAGAGCAACTGGTAATCACTATGCCACCAGCGCTCCCTAGTGGTGGTTCAGAAGCGAGTCACCTCATTCTCAAAGTGGTGGCCCGGCCGCTAAACATAGCTCAGGGTCAGACTTGCTGACACCAGCCAGGGCCCACCGGAAGCACCATTTTGTCACAAAGCCTCCTCCCCAGAAGTTCCCATTTTCACATTGGTTGGCCCCTTTCCTGGAACCCAGTAGAGTGTCTCGTGGAGAGGCGGGAGCCTTTTCTGCTGGCCCACCAGCCCTGTGCGTGTCGCTGTGGGCTCTGAGGGTAACGGAGCCTGGGAGATGTGCGCATCTGCCACTTCTCGGAAATTGCCTTCCGGACCCGGTTTATATTTATACCACGCTGGGATGCAGCGTGCTGAGCAAGTCTGAGGCAAAGGTGTTAAAAGTGGAAGTTGTCGCTTTGAGGGCTCAGCTGTGCCTCACCCCCAAGCCATGGCATTTCAATCACTTCACAGCCATATGAGAACCAAAGACTGGATGCACTCGGATTCTGGGGTTGGCAAAGAATGTGGCAGAATAGTTCCAGACCAGGCTGCTAACCCAAAGTTCGGCAGTTCAACACTGCCTGCCACTCAGGGGGAAAAAGATGAGACTTCTTACTCCCATAAAGAGTGACAGTCTTAGGCTGAGCCCTGGCGCAGTGGTTGTGTGCGGGACTGACGCCCACAGGGCTGATGGCTCAAATCCAGCAGCAGCTCTCTAGGAGCAAGGCTGGGCTTCCTACTCCCATGAAGGCAGTGATGTGGAAAAAAAAAAAAAGAGTGACCGTCTTGAAAACTCACAGGGGCACATCTACCCTCTCCTACAGGGCTCCTCTGTTGGCCAGAAGCATGAAGAAGTCTATGTTGTAGGAGGACAGCCAGAATACTCCCTAGAATAGAACGGAGGACTTCATCTCCTGTACATTGGGCTTGTTATCAGGAGAGACCAGGCCCTTGATAACATGCAGGGTCAGCACCAGGCAGAAGCCCCTCGAGCAGATGGATCGATCCCAGAGCTGCAACCAATGGCTCAGACATAACCATGATGGTGAGCCTGGCCAGCCAGGCTGGGCCTCATTCTGTTGTCCACAGGGTTGCTACAGGCCGTGGCAGCTGGACATGATGCTGGAGGAGTAAGTGTGAGCGCGTCCCTCTCCATGGCAACGGAGGTGATCAAGACATCGGGCAATGTGGCGGTTTGGTGAAAGTGCATGAGGAAACAGGAGGCAAAGATCCCGGCACTCCATCTCCCCAGTTGGGTCTGAAATTGCTGTGGGAAATGCATTTGTGGTTGGGGAGAGTCCATTGACTGGGAGGGAAGCGGGGAGGGGAGAGACTGGATGGCGGGCTCCGGAAGGCCTCGTGTGTCCAGGGTCTCGGTCAGAGGCACTCTGGGCTTGCTCAGGACCTCCAGCCGAGGTACCATGGGCTCTGGCTGCCCTGGGGAGGGACTGCGCTCATCAGGTGGCAAACAGCCGCGTCTTCCTGACTCAGCCATGGCCCTGGATACGGGGTCCATCATTTCCCCCCTTCCCCTTCCTGCTTTGGCTCACTCCATCTGGGGGCGCTCTCGTCTTCCTCCCCCAGCCCCTGTGGTAAAGCCTTCTCCGCAGGGAGATGGAGCCCTCTGCCTGAGCCCCGACCTTCTACCAGGCCTGCGGTGGTGGCCTTTCATCCGCTGACTTCCCGCACCTTCACCGCAGCCCTGCTACAAGGAACTCCCCTGGTGCCTCGGGTTAGCCCAGCACTGCTAACCAAAGAGAGTCGGGAGCTTAACCTACCCACTGGTGCTTTGCCCTCATAAAGAGCAGTGTGGGCAAACCGCACAGGCAGCTCCCGTTGTCTGACTCAGAACCAACTGTGAGGCTTCCTGCTCCGTCCCTGCGGGGTCTGGGGAGGAAATGGCTTCTAAGTCCTTGCCCCTCCCTCTTGTGAGTGGTGTGACCTGGAGCTGTGAAGAACGCCGGTGGCGTCTGTGTGTGAGGGCGTGGGTGACGAGAGGCAAGGCACGTCAAGAGCTGAGGCCAGTCGCTGAGCAGCTCGGAATAGGAGAGCAGGTACTGCTGTGTGAGTTTCTATCCTGAGCCTGACCTCGGTCGAGGTGGGTTTTGACCTCTGCCCAGCTAATGTAAGAACTCTTCCTGGACGGGGCAAATGGATCTGGGGCTCTGGTACCCATCAATGCTGGTGGTTTGAGTTCACCCCGAGCACCTGGAAGAAAGGTTTGGTAATAGACTCCCCCAAATTCAGTCATCGAAAACGTTCCTCCCTTCTGCTTCCTTAGGGCCCACTCAAATCCCACAGCCCCAGAGTCCATTCCCAGGCACATTCCAAAGCCTCATGAGACAGAGCAGAAGTGTTCTGTAGGGCACCTGAGATCTTAGCAGACTGACAGTCTTATCTGGGCTCCCCGTGAAGTTGGTCTTGCAGAGAGTAGTCAAATGCTTCCCACACTACACTACAGGGGCTTGTGTTAGTCCGGGTTGACTAGAGAAACAAATTCATAAGCATGCATATGTGTAGAAAAAAGAGGTTTATATACAAGAGCAATTGAACATTGAGAAAACATCCCAGCCCAGTCCAGTCCTAGGGCTTAGCCCATATGTCTGATACCAATCTATAAGTCTTCTTGAGATTCATGCAATGACATTAGGACAATCACAGGCCAGTGGGTGCAGAGTCTTGTGTATCCAGTGGCGGCAGAAGCATCTCAGCACTGGCAGGGTCTCTCCATGGCTCTTCCAGGTTCCAGGGCTCAGAGTCTATCAGCATGCTGCCATGTGTGTCCTGTCAGCTGCAATACCGCACAGGGAGTGAGTGTTGTCAGTAGAAAGTTTCCAAGGAAGTGAACAGAGAGAGAGTGTCTCTGCCTCCAAGAAGGAATGACCACATGCCTAGAAATCTCAGGAGAAGACCATGCCCACACAGGTCTCATTGGCTAGCTCCAGGTTGACAGGCTACCCTTACACTCTTAATCCTCAAATTGACACTAGATTGGTGGTGGCCATAGTCAGAGTCTTCACCTGAGGATCTCCAAAGGTGATCCCCAGACACTGGAAATGCCAGCTGCACCCCGACCCACTGAACCAGAACTGTGTGGAGGGTTTGACACAGCAGTCTGCTTCACCCCAGGGCATTCTGAGCAGCCCTCCAGCCTGAGCGCCCCTGGTAGAGGGAGGAGGCTCAGGACACCCCACCCCCACCCCAGCAGCACCCCCTGACAAAGGCCCGGCAATCTGCTTCCACAGAGGTGCCGGCCAAGCCCGCTCCCAGGAGCACTTCTGCTCTGTCCCCTCTGTGTCGGAATGTGGGGGCTGGTGTTGGGGTTGTGCCATTGCGTCTGGGACAGGGAAATCCAGCGGCTTTCCCACCAACCTCCCTTTCTGCCACCCTACTCCCACTGCCTGCCCCTCCTTGAGATGCAACTGCAGACCTTCTCAAAGCCTCCTGCCCACCCAGGCGCGGGCACCGCCAGCCTCCTGGAGCTGAGAGAATGAGGCACCAAGGAACCTGCGAAGAAATGAGAAGCAACCGGGAGAAAGCCGTCATGTCCTAGGCTCATAAAGCTTCTCTCCCTCACTCTTCTCTCTCTGCAGCCCCTCCCATTCCGGGTCTAGCAAAGGTCACGGAGAGGCACCCCCCTGCACAAACGGTGAGCTGCTCCAGCCCGTGTCTCCATGCATAGCTTGGTGTGGGCAGCAGCAGGGAGCAGGCTCACCTGGGGGTGCACTGAGACTCCACTCGGGAAAAGAAGTAGGAAGGGGGTCGCTCTCCCACCCGGGACGTCAAGGAAACTCCCGACGCCCCGGCCGGGCCCGCTGCCATGAGTTGACTCTGATACACGGAGACCTGACACTGGTTTCTGGGATCATCTGTCTTCATGGCAACAGTCTCATTTTTCTCCGGGAATGGTGGATGGGTTTGGAACTGCCGTTGCAGTTAGCAGAACAACCCCGACCCACAGCGCCACCAAGCCAGATAGCGACCAGGATGTGGAAAGGGAGACATTTAGGGTGCAATGGGAAGGGGGCATTTATATATTCCCAACCCTGAGACTGAGCGCATCCTCACTGAAAATCGGTTCCCTGATGCCCCCAAATACTATATCTAGAACCATGTATGGAAGGAGCTCCAATTCATGACGCCCTCATGAGCCACACAGCAGAACTGCTCCACAGGGCTTTCGTGGCTGCGATCTTGCCAGGCCTTTCTTCTGTGGTGCCCAGCTTGCTCCCCACAGGTTGTCTCACTGGGTCTCTGCCCCACACAAAGGCCAGTCCGTGCCAACCCTGGGCACCTGCTGCCCCTACCCCAGTCAGTCCCTCACTTTTTTGTGCACCGTAGACAGGAGAGGGCCTGAGCCTCGAACACCTGCGTGTCAGGGGTCCCCCCTGTGGGCAGGGATCAGTCTGCACCCCCAAAACTGGCAGAACAGCACCCTGGGAACTCCTGCCTGGTCCCTCCAGCTGTCAGGAGGCGGTGCCCACTCTGCCAGCTGCTGGCCAGCCTCTCAGAAACTCCGGAGCTGCACAAGTTTGGAGCAGCAGAGGCAGCGGCACCGGCAGCAGCCGGTGGAAGCCCCGCCGGGAGAAGGCAATGAGACTCACAGCCGTAACCGGGTTTATGACTGTTGTTAACTCAGGAAGCAAACGTCTGGAGCACTAATAAAACACGGCGTTCTCTGCCTTTATGCCTGGGACCCTGGGTTTGTCCCAGCACCAGGGCTGCGGGAGGGGCTGGCGTGACCCCAGCTGCTGTGTGCAGCTATGATAGCGATCGTTGGGCAGGCCCTCCGTCACTGGCTCCTGGCCAGGGAGAAACCCAGACCCACCAGCTCCTTCAAGAGAGGGAGGCGATCAGAGACAGCGCAACTCAGAAACAGGAGCATTACCAGCGTGCTTCTCTGCTCATTGGCCTGAACCAAGTCTGATCCGGGGCCAGGAAGGAGCCCACATCTTCACCTGGATGTGTTCAGGACAGACGGACCTGATGAGAGAGAATGCTCACACATGGACAAGTACTGAGTGCCCCCTGCCTTTACACCATGTGCTGTAGAGGGGGGACAGAGGTGATAGACAGGTGTCTGGGCCTCCGTTTCAGAGTCTGTAACATGAGATGTACTGCCTTGCCTCCTGTCCTCTGGAAGTCACACCCTGGAACCTCAGAGTGTGGGCTGATCTGGACACGGGGATTCATGAAGATGAGCTACTGGGGACGGGAGAGCCTAAATCGAATGGGCAGTGTCCTTGTCAGAAGTCAGACACACCTGGGGCAGGAAGTGAGGGGATAGGAATGAACTTTCAAGCCATGCAATCCCTAAGCTGGCCTCAACCACCTGAGGCTCCATCGGAGATCCTCAGAGGCTCTTCAGGGACTCCAACCACGTGTCTCCCAGAAATGTTTGTGTGCTTTAAACCGGACTTAGTGATTTGAAATAATGACCCCGTGACATGAATACAAGGGGTGAGGTAGAGATTCCGAGGGCAGCATGGCCACATTTGGAGTCCACGGAGGATGCTGAGATGCTTAACGTCTTCCCTACTGACCTTTGCCAGTCTGTCCTGGACAAATTCCGGTGAGTCTCAGGCTCTGGGCTGGTCAGGGGTCAGGCCGATGCTAGCTGCTGGAACAAATGAACCTGAAATTGTCAGGCGCTTGTGCCCAAATCAGGAGCCCTGGTGGTTGCAGTGGTTAAGCCCTGGGTTGCTAACTGAAAGATCCATGGTTCAAACCTATCAACTGCTCCAAAGGACAAAGATGAGTCAGTCTGCTTCTGTAAGGATGACAACCTTGGGAAATCTCTGGGCAGCTCTGCCCTGGCCTCCCCCAGCCCCTCCAGGAGTCAGCATGAACTCTACAGGAAAGAGTTCCATTGCTGCCAGGAGCACAAACAAGGTTTCTTTCTTGATGGCAGTGAGGACGACTCTGGCTGATGGAAAGTACTCTTCTACATGGGGGTTCTAGGATCCATGCTCCATTCATCTTGTGGGCCTGTTCCCCCCACGGCCCCCACCACTCCAGGCTCACAGTCCTCGCTGATGCCCAACAGGGGTATAAGGGAGGGAGGGGAGGCAAAGGCTCATAGCTTCTGCAAGCCATGGAGGACTGGCCTCCCACTGGGCAGGACCAGTCACACTCCAAGGAGCAAGGAGAGCCAGGAAAACGCAGTCCCTGTCTCACGTATAGCCTCTCCTATGGACAGGGGTCCCTGCATCTCTGGTGGATGGTGATGTCGCTGTCATGAGCCAAGGGTTGGAGGGTTGAGCAAAGCCAAGGTCACAGTTCTGCCAGAGGGTCTACTGGTCACCAGAAGCTGGGGTGAAGTGAGAGAAGAGGGCTAGGAGATCCTATGCTGCAGCCTTCATTTCCCCAATGAAGAGGAAGAGCTGCCCTCTCAAATTAGAGTCATCACCATGGCGTGGGGAGCAAAGTCTGCGTTCTGTACCTTCACGTGCTGATGGGGGCGGACTCAGCATGAGAAAGGGCTGCAACCATTTACTGATCACTGGAACATCGAAGATACTAAGAAACTTGGGAGCCGTCAAGAAGGAAATGAGATGCAGAAGGATTCACCTGCTAGTGTTGGAGGCATCTGAAGGGTGGTGCTGGCGTGGCATATCGAAAGCTCCACAGACTGCCCACAGAAGAGACAGACAGGTCTCCCTTGGAAGAAGTGCAGCCAGAGTGCTCCTCACAGACTCGGCCTCACGCACCTCAAAGGTGTTGTCATTGGAAAATGACATCGTGCCAGTTAAGGTCGGAGAGCAGCCAAAAAAGGCGACAAGATGTGGATCGACCCAAGTGCCACCACAAGGGGCTCCTGCATAACCACTGCCAGGGTGGTGAGGGACTGGACAGTGCTTTCATCTGCTGTGTGCAGGGTCTCTGTGTCTCCTCAGGCTAGTGGGCAGGTACACGTGATGACCCAGCAAATGCCCCCACACCGGCAGGGCGTGTCAGAGTAGACAGGTAACTTTTCAGAAAGACATTAGCCAGGACTAACTTCCAAGATATTTCTGGGTAGATTCGAACCATCGACCTTTTGGTTAGCAACCAATCACACTCACCACTTGCATTTAGCCAGGAGTTCCATGATACTACTCCCAGGAAAGCACACCCAGCCCAGTTCTGACTCTGACTCGTAGCTATGAGTTGCCTATTCCAACTCAGAGACCACGTGGAACAGACAGGGTAGCACAGCCAGAGGGTTCCCAAGCCTACAGATCTTCACAGGAAGAGGCAGCCTCACCTTTGTCCTGTGGAGCAGCTGGTGGGTTCAATCTGGCAACCACTGAGTTATCAGCTGAGCACGTAACCACCGCACTCCCAGGGCTCTTTTGGTAGTTCAGCACACAGATGAAGATGAGTGGGATGGGGATGGGAAGGATATTGATGCTGGTGCTGTCCTCTGTCATAAAAGATGGTTGCCAATGTGAGACTGTGGTCCTCACTTCTGGCTTAGCCAGGACCTTGAAGTGAAAACCCTGTTTTGAAGTTAT